>QTSX02003756.1:108062-148942 GCA_014839935.2 Entomophthora muscae
TGGGGTGGGTGCCAACACCAAGGACCTAGACAGGGTCCTACTTGGGATTAGCAAGGCCAGGCTCTCCCTGGATAGTAAGAAGGCTGCCCTGGGATAAAACTTGGTGGACCATGTGATCCAGGACGCCTTGGTCCTGGCTGAAATATATGGGGTTCAGCCACACCAGAAAAGCTGCTACTTCATTCCCATCTCACTCTACTACCTTTACAAGCTGCAGAAAATACTTCAATAGTGGTGTATTCAGTGTGTACAGTGTGACAGTGAAAGTTTTGTGCCACTTCCATCATCAGGTGGTTGCATACCAAAGAACCCACTACAGGCACACATAAATGAACTCTTACAATTAATATATACTACATTTTTATTTTTTTATTATGATTAATTTTTAAACAATTTTTTATTTTAGCAATCTATCAATAAAACAAAAATATTTTAAAGCAGGTATTTATAAAGTTTTAATGATATATAATAAAAATCAACATATGCCCTGAGAGCCTAACTTTAACTTTTTTAATTAACTTTTTATATTATTTGCTGGTAGTGACATGGACATATATTCATTATACTTTGGTATTAATTATTTGGGATAACCACTGTGGAATATAATAAAATAATGTAATGTTAATACAAAAATAAACCTCTGTGTTAATGGCACCATTTTATTTGATTGCAGGATTGGCAACTTTTAAATATAAAATGAACATCAATAAATTTAAACATAGTAAAAATAAAAGATATAAGTGTAAAATAAAAAATACAGAAGAATATTAATATGAGAAATAGATAAGCCTTTTAATTGATTGGCTAATTATTAAGGCACATAGGAAAATATGATTCAGAATGTGCGTAGAACTTGGCCACAATCTCAGCTGGAAGGGTATGGACCCCAACCTGTAGCAAATCAAATAAGCCCTCTAACCCAGATGGTGTCCCTCACTTAACAACTTGCTTGAGCCACCCAAAGACCTCTTTAATTGGGGCAAGTTCCTTAGGTCAAATTTCCTAAGGTTGAAAGTGCAAAAATAAAAAATGGGACCCCCAAAAAGTGCAAAAATCAAAACACTATGTAGGGTGCAAAAATCAAAAATATCAAAGATCAAAGTGCAAAAATTGATTTTCCAGAGGTTAACTTTGAAGCCAAATAAAGTACAGCTCTTAATATAAAATTATATTTTTTGAAATTTTTTCGGGACTAAAGAGACCCAAAGAAATTCATTTCTGCAATAAAAAGTATATGCTAGATCATAAAAATATTCTTAAATTAGCTGTTTTTAAAGAAAGTTTATTTTAGTTTCAAAAGCAAAATTAAGCTAAAATTCATATGTAACTGTATTCAATTAAATATAAAATATGAAGCTATACAAAAAAACTGCTTTATAAACTAAAATTTTATTAAAAAATTTAGTTTCATTTTCAGCTTATGTAAAGCTATAATAATACTTCAGTATAAGCAAAATAAAGGATTTTTCCCTACAAGATACAAGCATATGATTTTAGGTATTAAAACTTATTAGTGATCTTATTTCAATGGTAAAAATTATAGAAGCCTATCATTAAAATAATATAAAGTACTTTAAATTCAGAACCTGAACGTAAAAATGCGGGATTGTCAAATCCTTGCTCCAAATTTCAAATCACTTTTGCGGGCTGTCAGAAAATTGCAGACCATGGTATTTTATCATCAGCCAGATGAGATCCTAAGTCTTCTACATTAGGAAAGTACAGAGAACCTATGACTTTGGCGTAACCTTTGGCCCGGAATATTTTGTTGTCATCAGAAGTAGCAAGTCTGACAGGGCCCAAGGCCCAAAGGATTTGGGACAGTTCTTCCTACTTCTGGATATAGGTTCATAAGTTGCTATCTCTATATTTTACTATAGGGTTTAATACTATATGGCAACAGTATGATCTTTTGCTCTCCACTTAATTAGAATCAAACTAGGGAAAGGGTTTGAAATATCAACTCTTTATTAGAAGACTGATATTAAGGCAGGCCTGGATGCCTGTATTTATCCGAGTTAGCTCTGGCCCAGCCTTGAGTGTGTGCAGTTTGTGACAGAAGTTTGCTTGGCAACTTTCACAGCTCAGTATCCTTTATGAAGCTGTGCAACTATCCTTCAATCTGAGCAGAGTAGCTGTGAACCTGGACCATGTTCCAGGTGGCTAGCTAGCCTGGATGGCTACTAGTTGGTGGAGATTATTCTTCACTCAATAATAGCTGCTCTAATACAATAGGCTCACAGCCTTTTATCTTAGAGTGTTTGGCTTGACAGCCCAGTCTATTTTGGGCTCTTATAGAAGTGTTTCAGATGATGGCCCATATTATGGCCCTTGTTCTAGAATGTAATTGAAGTTTAGAATAGTAATTATATATGGGAAGCATGTTTGAGGTGGTTGTTGAAGTGGACTAATTAATTGCACAATATCTGCATGTTTCACGATTGATTTAGGAATAGGGATTTTGAAATTGCCAGGATATGATTTGATCATTTGAATTCATTGATTCCATCAACCTGCAGCCTGCATTAATTTGTTGAAACCATTCCTAAGAGTGATTAACTGCTGGCCTACGTTATTTGGTTGAATCTTTTAATTAGTTGATATCCAGAAATCCTGACATGGGCAACTCAGCTGAGTGAAAAATAAAATATTTAATAAATCAAACATTTAATTTGACTTTTTTGATTTATTTAAATTGGCAAATTTCAAATCTCTTGAGCAGATAACTCAACTAACAAAAGACAAAACCCAGCAAAAAATGCAGGATACATGAATCATAAATGTGGGATTCTAATGTACGATTTGAGATTTCCTATATGTCAAACAAATCATAGACATCATGTAAAAATAAAAAATCTGAAATTACGGGATTATCAAATCCAAAAACCAAATTTCAAATCAAAAATGAGGTGAATTTGAAATAAATATAATTTATGGGTGTCTCAAAAAGGATGCTAAAGGATCTAGAGTGGATTTGTGCCAACTCTTTTAGGAATCATAGGCATTCTCAAAAATTACCCTACTTCATTTTAGGACGGCTAAAATATAGATGCTTGATTACAGTAGATTTCAGAAAATGCTAATAATAAAATAGAATTATATATTAAAATCTATTTTTATCACATTGCCTTTTCCTTGTTGTGTTGATAGTTCATTTGCTGTTGATAATGTGCTTGCATTTAATTGGATAGTTTCACCTCCAGCTGCCTTGGTGATAGGAAATCAAGTTGCCTCTGCAACCACAGCTGGTCTCGGGGAGGCAACTTGATTTTCTATCACCAAGGCAACTGGAGGTGAAACTATCCAATTAAATGCAAGCACATTATCAACAGCAAATGAACTATCAACACAACAAGGAAAAGGCAATGTGATAAAAATAGATTGTAATATATAATTCCAATTTATTATTAGTGTTTTCTGAAATCTACTGTAATCAAGCATCCTCAATAGCAATATATAAATACATAGTATAGTAAACTGATGGTTTATCTTTGCCCCCTCTCCTTCTTCCTTGAAAGGAAGTTTGTTTGGCCCCTGGCTATTCCAGGGACCAATCTCTTTTAAAAGAATGTCTGCGTCATCAGGAGGGTGGCTCATATATCAGTATATGGGGTTGTGATTGCTATATAAGTGATTTAGAGTGCAGAATATTGCATCATTTCCAGTTAAGACAATTTTACATTTCACTTAATTTCATGTCTAAACATGGTTGTTGAGATCAAATTTTTCACTTGATTTTATCCAGAGTAGAGCTTCTTGATTTGGGTTGATTTGTCCTAGTTTCTTACTGTACATTCAATTTGGATTTCAGATCCTGCAATTAATATCTGAGTTTTCTAGTGACATTCAAAAGTGATTTGAAATTTGGTTCTTGGATTTGGCAATCCTGCAATTCCAAAAAACATAGTAAACTTAATGAAAATGGTTGATGGATTTGAACACTTCAAATCTGATTCCAGTTAATTCATTTCGTTCATTGGAAATATGCAGTTCAACTTGAACTTTGCAAAGTGTCTATGAGTTCCTGCAATTTTAAAAGTTCAAATAAATGCCCAAAAAAATCAATTTAATTAAAAAAAGGCTATCCCGCAAAAGTGATTCAAAATTTGGACCAAGAATTTGACAATCCCGCATTTTTATGTTCAGGTTCTGAATTTACAGTACATTAATTTCTTAATAAAGCTATACTATACAACTTTATACTTTATAAAAGATTTAGTCCTATATCTTATTTATAATAAGTCACAATATTCAAAGATATCAAGAACCTGCCACTTACATCTCATAAAATGAGGACTTGAATATTTTTATGATAAAACACTGTACTTCCACCAAAAGATGATATAGATAGTTCAAAGTTATATAACAAAGAAAAACATTTTATACATCTTATTTTACTCTAGTACATATAGTAAAAAGATATAATAGAAGATAATTGAGGATAAGAAAAGAGAGAGAAGAGAAAAGAAGAGAAGAGAAGAAATAAAAAAGAAAGTTTTTTCTACTTGGTATCAGATTTTATATGATCCACCCTCTTGATGACGCAGAAATTTTTTAAAGTTTTTTGGCCCCTGGCGCAGCCAAGGGGCCAAACAAACTTCTTTTCAAGGAGGAATGAGAGGTGGGAAAGGAGAGGTGGAAAGGAAAAATTCAAAAGAGAAACCCTCAAAAGAAAAACCAGGAGCTTACTGCACATTGATTTCTGCACTTTGTTTTGTGCACTTTGATTTTGTGCACTTTGATTTTGTCCCCTGAAATAACATAAGGAAACATAGTACAATATTATATTAATTTAATATTTTTTGAAATTTCCTCCAAAACACCAATTTATAATATTGCAATAAAACAAAAACTTATCAAAAAAACTTCATTTCTTTTTTATATTTGAATATCAGGTCTTAAAAATCTACATGAGGAATTTCAAAAGTTTTTAAAAGTTATTTAAAATTTTATAAGCTTATTAAAAGTGACTAAATCTAAAAATTCAATTTTCAATTTCCTCACTTTTGATTTGAGGAACTTAATAAAACATAATAAATAAAATACAGTAGTTCTAAAAGCTATGGCAACAAGCAAAAATGGGATTTAAACAAAAATAACTCAGATGCAATCAAAATTAAAAATAAATAAATCCATTGTAAATTAATATAAATTTATTACTTTTAATTTTGTTTACATCTGAGCTATTTTTGTTTAAATACCAGGTATTTTTGCTTGTTGTTATAGCTTTTAAAACTACTGTATTAATTTTTTTGCAAAAATTTAATATTAAGCGGACCTAGTTTTTTGGTACCTTTTTGGATTTTGATTTGACTACTTTTCAATTTCTGCACCCATTAAGAAACTATATGTAAATTTTTAAATAGTTTTTTATGAGACAAAATTTTATTTTTAAAAATAAAGAGCTTATAATAGTAATTCATATTAAGATTTGACCAAAACAAATTAAAAAATTTGCCTAAAGTTAAAAAAGCTATTTTAGCTCTTATTTTCTTTTTTTACATATAAGAAAAAAATTAATTTTGATGTATCAAATATTAAGTTGAAGATTTTTTGCACTTTTGATTTTGTCCTCTCTATTCAAAGGAGTAAATAAATTTTATTTTAAAAGCCAAATTAAATTAAGGTGTGTTTTAAATTACATCAATTTGGGCACTTCAAACTTGGTTTTTTGATTTTAGCTTCTAGTAAATTTTTTTAAAAAAGTCAAATTTAAGAAAAAAATTAAATTTTTTGGGGAATTTTTTCCAAAAAAGTGCAGAGATAAAAAATCCATTGATTTGGAGATTTTGATCTCCACACTTTGACTTTAGACACTTATCCTTGAATTGGGCTTAAGAATGAGAAATATGCAGAAAAAAATAATAGGCACATATGTAATGTGGTAAATTGCTGTGGGCCAACTGCCACTCCTGTCTCAATTGTTGTAAATTCCTCAAGAAGATCTTACAACTTATGGAGTACAACATTATCCAACACAATAACATTGGTGAAACCAGGGCTAGTGTGTCTAAGATGCTTTTGGACCAATCAGAGAAATGATAAGAAAGTCATGCTGTTATGGGATCTCTTGATTATTTGATACATCTCAATTCCTTTTGGACTGAGGAGAGCCACCATTGAATAGACTGTGGCGCAGACTGATGCACACCAAGTTACTCTGTCTTTTGCACCTTTGAGGACATAGCCATACAAGTTACACATAGACAAGGAAAACACTGATTCATCAATGTAGTAGAATTTGACTGTCCTTTTATTTTTGAGCGCAGTGTATACCTCTGTGTAATTTCTCCAGGTCTTGATATTGAAAGGACTGTTTCTGTTGTAGGGAGAAACTCCAAGTTTTTTTCACAGGAACTACATACCCTTTTTTACACAATAGTAAAAGGAAATTGAAGCCTTGATCCCAAAAGTGGACTTGACTACCAACTGTATATTTTCCAGTTCAATATGACAGTCTTGGTTAATCCACCTATGGATGGCCCATTTGTGCTCCTTGGTGAGCAGGTTCAACAGGTGTGTGTATTTCTCTGCTTTTAGAACCTGCCCAGTGTTGAGAAATTTATTAAATGGTTTACTGGCATATTTGGGATCCACTCCAACAATAGCTGCAGCCTGCTTGAAGTCACCAGTATCCTGTATTAGCTTAAGAAGAATAATGTTCTTTATGTCAGGGGCAGCCTTTCAAGTGGCCTTTTTGGGTACAGTTGAATCAGGATCCTGCACAGTGACTGGCACGCAAGACATAGTCAACTTGTTGTAAAAGACTGCAACCTTTTTTAACACCTGCTGCACCTCTACAGTTCTATAAAAATCAGTCTCTTCATCATTGTCTTGTTCACTGCTGCTTACATGGAGCTCGTAGCTAGTTTCAAGCACTAGATGAACATTTTCTATCATGGCTGTTGGGACTGACTCTTGACAGTAAATAGAGTCAAATACCAAAGAAGTGAGATCAGCTTTCTTGTTTTTAACTCTTTTAGACAAGATAACTTTGGTGTGCTTTCTGAATAGCTTTGAAACCCTTGGATTTATGCTCTGTGCCCTCTCACCATGTACAGATTGAACTGGTTGTTGTGTCTGTGCAACCTCACCAATTTTCTCTGCTCTCCTATCTCCTTCCTGAGTTGGCCCTTGTGTTGCACTAACTCAATTTTTTAACCCGCAGGGACACTTCCAACAGGTTCTGAATCTACAGTACCAGCTGAATTGCCACTCTGGTATTGTGTTTCTTTCATTTTAATATAAAATAAAATACTTAATCAAGCTCAATTAAGTTACAACCCTGGTTTTTGATTTTTCTTTTTATCTGGATATGGTTACTTAATTAGAATCAACACCAGCCAACTACCTTTTTATAGATTTTTATTTCTTAATTATTTGTTTTTTGACTTCTCAGAGCCTATTTTAGAATCACTGAATTTATTTACATTCTTTTCCCCCAGATTTTACGTCATATTTAAACACCTAGCACAAAGCTTTTATAATTTATGCTTCAGAAGATGTGCCTTCTTTTATATAGCTAGGTATCATTCTTGTTTACCATTCATTTCATTCCACAGCTGAGTGGTTTTATTTACATTTTGAGTTGTTATGGTGTTTTGTTTTTGGTTTGAGTTTTGAATCACCGTGCTTGATTGTAGTTTGTCATTGATTTACATAGTGAACACATGTACACTGAAGGTCAACTTGAACCATTTTATCTGTGAATCCATGTATTTCAGTTCATATTTAGAATATTTTTATTTGTAACATGAGCACTTTGTTGTTGTGTTGTCCCATTTTGTCTATCAACGCTCTAAATCTCTGTTAACAGAGCGTTTAGTTTAAACTGGTGGCCGGAGTCTGCTTAAATCTGAGTTCATTTTGTTTAAATCTGAAGTATTTTTGCTTGGCGCCATAGCTTTGAAATCCACAGTAATAAACTTTGTTTAAGCTACCAATAAATTTCTTATACAGATCTAAGAATTTTAAAAGCAGCTTTAACAAAAGCAAAAATTGCTTTTAAAGAACCTGCCCTTTAGGGCAGGGCATGACACTGTATGTGCAACTTTTTTGCACTCCCAGCTTACTAAATATAGTGTTTCTGAAGAAATAATATACCTCTGAGTGTTGTTTGAAATCTGGGGTACCCTTGTGTGAGTTTGATTTGTTCTGAAATTCAGGTATGTATCATTGACTTTAAGTGTGTCTATGTCATTTACTTGTGTTTGGTAGATTAGATGTGCCACATAAAATTTATAAACAGCTTTTGTCCCCTGTTGGCATTGTAAAAATATTTGCACCAGCTTTTTTTGTATGCAACTTCAGTCGGCTTTCATCTGACTTTGATGTGTCCATATCAACAGCTGTAAAAATTAAAATATCCTATTACAGAATCC
The DNA here is from genome assembly GCA_014839935.2 of Entomophthora muscae. Taxonomy (NCBI): domain Eukaryota; kingdom Fungi; phylum Entomophthoromycota; class Entomophthoromycetes; order Entomophthorales; family Entomophthoraceae; genus Entomophthora; species Entomophthora muscae. Next base: position 116,444 of record QTSX02003756.1, read on the forward strand.
CAAAAACAATCTTAAGTACAGCATTCTGGATTAGAAAATCTTGACTAATGCAGAGGATGCTTGCCACTTATCTTGGTAGCGGCTTTGATTGATTGGCTTTGTTAATATGCTTGACCTTCTGTTTGGACTATTATCACTTTGGCTTAATACTCTCTTTCATGGCCAATACAGTACAGAATCTTTGCACCATCACTGGCATGATAAAAAAGGCTTTCTTGCTTAAAAGTTATACATAATACTGGATGGAGTGCAGATACCTGATTCCTGTAAAGTGGGTCCCTAACAGAAGCTTTGTGCAGATATTTTACCTAGCCCATCCAAGCAAGAAGATGAGTGCCTCAACTGAAGAGCTTCATATGTTACCACAACATCTTCTTATGTTTACAGAAAACCGGGGTTTCCAGCGCAACTATTTTGGGGCTCATTGGACAAGAGATTCCCCATATGAGAGCATGGAACCATGTGCCACTGCTGCCAGCTAAGTAATGATAACAGTACCCGCTGCTTAATGGGCCTTATAGGTCAAACCCTTACTCTCAACCAAAGAATTTATTGGAAACAGCCCAGACCACAACATGCATTAACAGCACCAGAGAAAATTGAGAGGAATGCCTCACAAGTTTTGAACTCTAAGAGGGTCCACCAATAAGGGAGCTCAAAATTGAAATCAAGAAAGGCCTACAAAGAGGAAAATTAGAAAGCTAACTGTGAGGAGGAGTTTTATAGAGAGCTGGTTAGGGAGAGACTAACAACTCTGCAGTCAGCTGCAGCATAACATAGGTCAACCTGTTGGGCTGGGAGGCCAAGATATTTCAATGTGGGGGGGGTTACTTCACTTTATTTTTCTCAAGAATAATAAGCTATCTAGAAACAAAGCTTATAGTGAGGGGGAGGGAAAGTAATAGGAGATGATGGTAGGGTTTAGCTTGCTTCTGATTGGTTGACTAAACCACTTTCATCACTGGGAGTTGTCAACTAGGATTCAGCTTCAACAATATCATAATCCAGATCTTCTAGCAGCCAGCAGGTCAAGTGCCTTCATAGTAAATGGTGAATATTGAGTGATTAGCTTCCCAAAATTAATATGAGTTTGTAGGGGGTCCGGGGTTTCCAGTGTTATTTGAGCGGCTCCAGCTTTAACCCAATTTTTATCTATGATCACATTTAAATCATCCAAAGTAGCTAAGGGGTTGGCAGCTCTTCTTTGCTGATCTCTTATCTTTGGGGTTGTTCTATACCTACCATTTGGTGTTCTACCATAGCAACTGCCCTACTGCATCAAATCAACATTCATTCTGTTCAAGCTTTAGTTGGACCAGTATCGAAACTATCCTGATGGTACTGGTGGCTTCACAGTCAAGACTAAGTAGCCTAACCAGATCTGAAAGCAGCGAATCAGAAGCTTATACTGGTTCAGAGATTTGTTGACCCAGGTAGATATACTTTCCCCCCTGTAGGCCAGCAGATTTGTTTATTCTATAGTGAGCCAGTTCAGCTTATAGCATGCTCTTTCTATCTTTAAAAGAGGTCAATCTCCCTCAATCAAATGTTGCATAGATGGCTGTTCCTCCTTTAATTTACTTTCAATCTTTATTAGAGGTGTAGTGGCAATCTGCTCGTTTACTAAAATAGCACCAGGTTTTTATATACTACACTTTTTTAATTGATAATTTAAACCATAGCCTTTGAAGTAAGTCTAGCTAAAAAACATTGGTTGCTTGCTTGGACATTTCTTTGGATGTCTATGGCCAATTGTTTAAACCAGTATACATCTTAAGAAATTTCTTATTTTCTCTAAGAATGGCATGGATTTGATTGGTAACTTTAAATGTTGTCTGCATCTTTAGTTGCTAGGCAATGATGTAGCTATTATTGATGAATTTGAAAGGCTAGACTTTATACTTAAAGCTGATGTTTAGCAAATAGAAACTGTGGTAGTTTTAAAAGGATCGCTGACTTTGTAAAGTCCAATCACAAAAGAAAAGGCTCATCATAGGCCTCAAGGCGGACAATGCCATTGAGAAATCATTCATTTCTTGCCTTTTTAGACTGAAGGGAATCGCCGACTTTCAAAAAGAAGCCTTTCAGGATATTGGGGCGGATGGCTTTACCAGACTCGTCTGGGAAATAGTTAGAATTTTGGAAAGATTATTAAAAAGAGAATACAGAAAAGGAATATAGTTGAAAGCGTGAACCTAAAAAGCAGTGGATTTAAACATTGAATTACCGTGTAGAGGAAGGCCATGGGACTCAGTTAAAGCAAGAAGGTAGCTAAATGGGACAAGCCAGACAATCACCATGAAAAACATGGTAATTTCTACCGCAGTGAGTTTGGTATGGGTGTTATTGTATTCTAAGAAGAAGAAGAGCCAAGTGAAATGGTTGATTAGGCTTGAGATGATAGTGGCGATAAAAGTAATGGATATCACTTCAGTGATTGGGTATGTTTTTAGGTTACAGGCAAAGATGGCTTGGCTGAAAATCCCAATCAAATTAGGAAGGGCTGGAAGGCTATCGAACCACCACAATAGAATATGGATAGCTATTGTTGTCTAACAACCAAAATTAGATTTTAAGATCAGTACTCGAATCTTCCCAAACACTAGTCCAAATGTAAGCATTATTTGGAGAAGGATATGGAAACGAAGTCAGCTGAGGAAAATTTATAAAATCAACAAAACTTACAGCACCAGCATACTTGATGAACAATTTTGAGCGTTTAGGGTATTCTTCAATCAGGTCACTTGTTCGAATGACACCACAGACTATATAAATCAGCTAAAGGAAACAGGGCTCGAATTAAGATGTACTAGAAAAGGTAAAAATACTGATACTTGCTTATTGGGAGAAAGCCTATAGTAAACTAATACAAATTATTTAAAAGAACAAATACCAGTAGCAAATAAAAAACACTAAAAGGTAGGTGTATGAGTTGTGTCAACAAAATTCTAAGTAAACAGGGTGCCTTGGAGTTTGGGAAAGGTTTAGAACGCGAAGTAAAGGGAATCTAGGCTTTCAAAGACACTTAGGAATGTTAAATTGCTATAGTTGCAAAAATACTACCAAAAACAGGTTAAAATGCACTATTTAGGCTTCAAGTGTTTTAACATTAAGGTTAAGGATTTGAAATATTTTAGCACCAAAACATGCTATTACGCCTTGAAACCTTTAGGTTGGCAAAAATAATTAAGATAAGGCGAATAACATCGAATATTTTGGCTCCAAATTAGCTCTTAAAGAATTCCTTGTGCCGCTTATAAAAAATTGATAAGAGAAATCGAAGGGAAAATTCACTTACTGAAACAAAAACCTGATACAAACAAGGAGGCAACAATGCCGATTGCAGTTATAACATGAAGCATGGTTCTAAAGTAATTTTCTTTGTTAAGTTGTAATTATTTCGTAGTCGTTTTAAATCTTAAGGTTGCAGCAACAAAACTAGGAATCCAATAGAAAACAAGGATCGGTACTAAAGTATATAAACCTGCCCAGTTTAAGAATATCATATGAGAACAGAACTAAGTCATGCTTCTTTAAAAATCAGCTTAAAGATTCTAATAGGAATATGCTCTATAATTTAGTTCGCCCCATCCAAATGGTGTTTTGAATACAATTTATATTCAAACTATTAGTCAGACCAGGGTACACTTTAATATTTCGAATCAAAAGAGCGAAAGCGCCCAAATCGAAAGATTTTCGATTGGGGTGCTTGTTTTTGCCTGGGTTCGAAATCTAGATAAAATTAAAAATAAATCATTAATAGTGTGATGGATTTTAAGATGTTCCCTGTACCAATGCCAATTTATTATAGTTTATGCTTATAAATTGATGAATGAACCTCGTGTGCACCTCTATGGTTTATTATGACTAATTCATGCATTATGTCATTAAGAATTGACACGTACCTTAGTGGTGTAAATAGAGGCATTTCCATCTATTTTCGTCATCATCTTAGTTATTGGATAAAGCTTCTTAAGTGGAACCACGCCTTGTGTACTTTGATCTTTTTAGTAGAATATTCTTCATTTTTGTTAATAGTTATTTTTAAACTGAAGCTACCTCAAAGTGGCTGGCTTAATTGACCTTAATGCTTTAAATAGCGAATTCGGAGAAATGCAAGGAACTTCAGCCGCGGATCAAGCGGACTTGGCTACTTTGTAAACTGAAATTTATATGAGCCAAAAACCATATCCAGGCAAATAAACTGGAATAGCCCAAAGATGAAAAAATCCGAAAATTGTTTGTTCATATAATTGAATTAAAACTCAAAAATCAAATTCCAAAAATCGAACCCAATAAACACATATGATATTAAAATTAAAGCTTCCAATAAATCCTAAATAATTTCAAATAAAACCAATTCAAAGTCAGATTAACGAAATATATCTTTTAATCACTTTTTACTGATCTATATCAATAATTCAAATAGATCTTCTACATTAATAACCATTGCCATCAAATATATATAACATAAAAATAGTACCACAGTAGTTTTATAACCTGTTGAGATAAACAAAAGTATCTCAGCCTAAAAAGATCAGTTCAGAACAAAAGGGAATGGCTCCACTTGAAGGACAAATATATACAACAAAATTAACAGCCAAACAGGCACCAAGTGGCAAAAATACTCAAATTTAGAACAAAATAAAACCAAATATACAATCTTGAAAACAGGACAGCTAACAAAAGAAAGTCAAGTTTTAAAAAATAGAACAAGTCACATTCTGGATACAATGTAAGCCAATCAATATACTGGTCAGCCAATAAATACACTAAAATCAAAGAACAAAATCGGGCCAGTCATAAAGCAATAATCCCATACCTGAAATGAAATATTTTTTAATGGATATAAAACTATTGGCTTTTAATTTTGTTTGCATCTGAGTTTATTTAATTTACAGATGATTTTGTTTTGCTTTACCACCATAGCTTTGAAAACTACTGCAATTAAGTATATTTTATTGTGGTTTTAGGTTGGTGTTATTTTATGTTGCAACTGAACAAATAATAGTTCACTGTTTGAATTGGGTAAGACAACAGTCCAAATAGAAAGGACAAGGATAGGAATAAGATGTGTTTATTTTAAGAATAATACAGCTGATATACAATATTTAGAAGCCACAGGTTGCCAGGGTGCTGCAACCAATAATATTTCCTTCCCCACTAATGTATCTCACAGTACACAGGGGGTGCTCATAGAGGTGTCCCATGATGTATCTAGTGACATTGGACATTCTGCTGCCAATGTCAAATTACAGGAATTATCTTCTAAATAGGAGTACTACCAATTCTACACAATGATCCTTTTCTCAAGCTATTCCCAACCTAAAGCTTAAGTTGAACCTGTCACTATGCCACCCCCTGGTGGAGTTGTGACTTCCTAATATAGTAGATCAATTGCATTATTCTCCAATAAACAGTATCTTATTCCTATTATTTTTCTTTCCATTGGACTGTTGCTTTTCCCAATCCAAATAATAGCAGCCAAGTTTCCCTCCTCACCTGCCAATGTATCTTACAATACACAGGGGGCACTCAATGAGTCACCCCTTGACATATCTAACAACATTAACCAATCTGATGGAAATATTGAACTGTGGGTGCTTTCTCTTAATTAGGAGCGCTGCCAGTTTGACTTGTTGATCCCTGCACAAGTTATTCTTTGGCTTCAAACCTTACATAGAGCATGCCATTATACCACCCCCTGTGGCCTTGTGGCTTTCCCCATATAGTATATTAATCACAATATTCTACAATAAACAATACCTTATTCTATTCATTTCTGTTCTTTCTATTGGACTGCTGTCTTCCCCAATTCCAAATACTGAACTCTAATTGGTTCAGTTACAACAGTGATAGCAGAGGTAGGTTCACAACCTACCTAAAAGAAAATTCCCCCAAGAAAGGATGGAGTACGACCTGTATGGCTACTCCACATCAAGAAACTTTCCTTCCAATCCCTGAGGGGGACATCCCCAAAGGGTATGTCATCTACCAAGACCAGCTGGTGCTCACAAGCGTGTATAATTGTCTCTGCCTTGGGCAGCACAGCACAAGTGTCACCCCGCCCCAATTGGACCCTTTTCATAGTGCATGTTAAACCTCCAGCTTGAGTCTATTGCAGGTGGCATAGAAGGAGCTGACATTGTTAGATGGCTCCATTCTACCAAAACTCACCTTCATATCTGCTAAGTTCCTGAACCCATGTGGGTTGTCACTGCATCTGGGTGTCTCATGGGGCCCGCTGCAGTTTGGTTTACCAACTGGGCAGGCTAAGAGCTAGATGTCACACAGGCATCATTCAAGGACACCGCAAAATCCCGCTATAGTAGAAACCTTTTCACCCATAGTGGTGGGAACTCCTCTCCTGGTCATTAAACAGACAGGGTCCATCCCCAAATACTTGCAGCTTGGCAGCAAGCCCTTGCCACTGCCCCAGAAGCTATCACCAATGGAAATGCCATGCTCCTCACTTTAATAGGCAATGGGCTCAAACCCCATATCTGCAAGTGGGTTCCCATGGGCTATTGTACCTCCATTGACAGCTGCTACAAGGCTATTGTGGGAGCCAATAACCAAGCTTCAATGGGCTTCTGCAGATCCAACAATGCACCACCCCAGTCTTGTCCTACACCAGGCAGTGCCCACAGTCAAGTAGGCTGAGCCTCTGCCAACAGGAGCAATGGGGCTAAGCGCCCTATGAGGGGGAGCTCCAGCTGGCACAAATTGAGGACTTGGGAAAAGCCTGGGGGCTGTAGATACAAGAGGTTCTATAACCCTACTTTGACCCTCAATCTCTTCTTACAAAAAAACCCTGTGATTACAATGTGCATGATGTTGAAACCCTTGACATCTTCCAGGTTCATAGCGACAACCCTGCTCTCCAAGACAAGCCATTCTTAAAATAAAGTTACCCGATTGGTCTACCCCTTCCATTTCTGTGGGAACACCCACAAACTTTTGGTAGACACTGGGGCCAATCACACTATGTTTGACCAGATGTTCACAGATTCCCAACAACTAGACCAAGTGCCCAGCCAATTCAAGGCAGTACAAGTAGCTGACTCCTGCAGAGTGGTGATTACCCATGAGACAGTACCCTTCTCTATGAGAATGGGGACCGTCCAGGTCAAGCTTTCTGAGACAATCATGGCAAGGCTCAGCCACAACGTCATTGCTGGTCTTGACTTGCTCTGGCACAACCATCCCTATATCAACTGGGATATGTCTGTAACCACCCTCAACAGAAATGGGGTGGGTTTCCAGATTTATCCTATCAAAATGAGCAAGTTACTCCATGGCACTGTATTTGTCAGACTCACAGAAACAGGTACATACAACTTCAAGGGGGGAAGCCTGATTTTAATCAATGCTCAGTTGAAGTCATCCACACCCTGAACCACTTGCAGCCCCTCTCTTGACCACCCCACCTCCACCAGCACTTGTTGCACTCTTCAAGGAATACAAGGTGTAAATTCACTGCCACCTTTGGCCTTGGATTGAACCGTTTTCCCCTGCTGCACCAAAGAAGGCCCAAAAGTTACAGCCAAGCCACTTAATTCTCTAGGAGATTTAACTCATACTGTTGATGAGAGATTTGTTCTGGCCTACCCTGCAGACCCCCGGCTCTGGTTGCCCTGGCCTGGGAAGAAACACTGATCAATTTGGACAATTTGTTGTCATGGTCTTGCCCTCTCTTAAAAACTATCAGAAGCACCCAATCAAATGACGCCACATCAATAACCAGAAAGTCAAGTGAATCCCAAATGCTTGGGGTGGCCTCTAGCCAATCAGGTGGAGCCGCAGAAATTAGTTGAAACCTTCTAGTGCCCCTGGCCTTGGCCAGCAAAATTTCTCTCCCAGCCAATCAAATGCAAGTCACAATAGTCAGGTGATCATCCCTTAGCAACTCATCCCCTTTTAACAATGCCAGGGGACTTTGGGTCCCCTGCTTGTCAATTTTCCAATTTATTAAAGTTTGGACTCAGTTGCACTTATTTTTAAAATTTATAGCATTGGTGGGACCTCTGTTTTGGGCTCCTATCATCTAGAGTTTAAAGTATTAGCTGTTTCTTTAAAGCTTACCTTGTGTTGACCCGCTTCAAACCTGGCACCTCTTCTGGGACCTTCAGGAGGAGCTTTGACGTATAGTTGTTGTCTGTTTTTTCTTTTGCTTTCAAAAACCGCTCTCAAACATAAAACTTTAGTTAATATTCAATATAAATATCAACTTTACTTTGAATTCTACTTTAAGTTTCTTGATTTTGAACCTGCTTTTGTTTCCAAGCTGTCATAGCTAACCTAAGACCACCTTCAAGTCTTCCGAATAGCATCATGTTGCTTCCTGCTGGTTTCTGCTTGTGACACCCACATTTCAAATAATTTTAATTGTTTCAGAGGCAAAATCTGCACTCTAAAACTCAGAATTTTATGGTGATTTTAACTATGATCCTCCCTGTCTTTAAATTTGCGGTGTTTTCCCTGGCCCCCTTTTTATTACTCCTTTGGACCACCTCCCCCAACTTATGGTCTTGTATCTCTTCTTCTGCCCGCCTTGTGGGGGACAATCCTTCCAGTCTCCTGCACCTCCCTGGTGAACTCTTCATCTCTGGGGAGGCTGTAGTCAAGAGTTTAACCTGCAATGACTTGGACCTCCATGCTGATGATTATGCTGTGCCTGCCCCCACATTAGAGGAAATGCCAATGCCTACCCCTCCTGGTTGGATGGAACATTGATACCCCTCCAAGCACCTGGGAAGCTGCCTCCTGCTCCCACTTGTACGCCCTAGTTGCTTGCTGGACTAGCGTTGATGGGGCTGAATACTTACTTCTCACATTTCCCCCCTGTGTCCTACCTTTGGTCCCCCCTCCAAGCGGCCATCCCAGTACTCCACTGGGCAGCATCCTGGTGGTTCATCTCACCGGGATGGGAGATGAACTTAGTTAGTTTAGCCCCCCTCTCTCACAAAGAACGTCTTCAGTGAAACACTGTACCAAATACCTCCTCCCCAAGAAATACAACATGATGTCCAACTGCAGGGATCACTGCCCAAGACATGTCCCCTTTATTTTCTGACACCCAAGGAAGACAAGACTCTTTGTCAATACCTCATGAACACGCTTGATAAGGGCTTCATCTGCTCCTCCCTCTTGCCATGCTGGGCTGTAGTCTTCTTTGCATCCAAGAAAGACAGGTCCCTTTGATTGATAACCAACTACTGTGCTCTAAACAAGGTGGCAGAAAGAACAAATACCCCTTACTGCCAATTGACAACCTGTTTGATACACTTTCATGTGCAAAGGTCTTCAGTAAGATTGATCTCACTGCAGGGTACAATCAGGTCCACATTTCACCAGGGGATGAGGCAAAAACTGCCTTCTGCACATGCTACGGGCTGTTTGAGTGTTGTGTCATGAACTTTGGAATGACCAACACTCCCTCTACCTTTGCCATGTTGATGAACAAAGCATTTGAGGATTTGATGGGAAAATGTGTCATTATGTACCTTGACAGCATTATTGTCTTCAGTCAAGATCAAACCACGCAGCTCCAACACCTTTGTGCTGTCCTCAACCCCCTTTGTAAAACCCAGCTGAAGGCCAAGCCTTCCAAATGCAAATTTCTCAGGTCAGAGCTCCTATTCCTTGGGCACACCATCTCTGCCCAAGGGATAAAGCCTAGACCCTGCCAAGATTAAGGCAATCACAAGCATGCCACCCCCACTGATGTGGATCAGGTGCATACCTTCTTGGGCATGGTTGTCTATGTGCAGAAGTTCATCCCTAACTGCAGAGAACTAATCACACCCCTCACTGAGCTCCTAAACACAAAACAGCGCTTCCACTAGACCCCTGCCAGAGATCAAGCCTTTGAGACGTTGAAACAAAGACTTACAACTGCACCTGTATTGCAGTTCCCCAATTGGAACTACCAATATGAACTTGAGACTGATGCCTCTGACAGAGCCATAGGAGGTGTGCTAAGGATGAAAATTGAAAAAGATGTCTTTCTCCCTGTGGTGTAAAAATCCAGGAAGCTCACTGACTCAGAGCAAAACTATCCCATACATGACAAGGAGTTAGCAGCAATTATGCACTGCGTCAAGAAATGGCGCTGTTACCTGGAAGGTGCCAACTTTTTTACCCTGTGTCCTGACAGATCACAAGTTGCTCCAGTACTTTGATACACAGTCTCACTTGACGCAACACCAGGCAAGCTGGGTCAAACACCTGTACCCTTACCAATTGTGCATCAAATACAAGCCTAGGAAGGAACTTTTCACAGCTGACGCCCTCTCCAGATTATATGTAGTGTACATCACGGGAGACAACAGCTTAGACCCAGACTGGACTATGCTCTACCTACTTCCTGAAGCTACCTGTTACAAAGGCCTTAATTCTGTGACTATTTCCAAGCTAAAGGACAACAAAAACCGGTTCACTACTGATGCTGGTAACGTCTGACGCCGGGCAAAGACAGGTGAGAAGATGCCTTATATTCCCACCACACAGCAAGGGGATACCATACTACACTATCACTGCACCTTAAGTCACATCAGAGGATGTAACCTCATCAAAATCATCAAGTGTAAGGTTTGGTGGCCTCATATGGGCCAAGTCATCTTGGACCTCCTCAAAAAATGTGTTGTGCAAAAAGAACATGTCTAAACCTGCCCCTCCCAAGTCTGTCCTGCCCATCAAAGCCATGGAGCCCTTTGAAGAGTGGGCCCTCAGCATTGTTGGACCCCTCCCCAAAGACAGACTAGGCAAGAAGTACATCATTACAGCCATCAACTACTTCATCTGTTAGCCAGTAGTGTGGGCAATCACTAACCATACTGCCATCACCATCACCTACTTTATTGAAAAAGAAATTGTGGCCCACTTTGGGCATCCTAAACGTCTTATCACAGATGGTGGACCCAAGCTTGTAGGGAACATCATGAAGGCTTACTGAGCCAATAATGCCCTTCAAAGAATATTCACAACTTCCTACCAACCCCAAGCCAATGAACGTGTATAGCGCCTAAATGGTTCATTGGTCCAACTGATTGCCAAGATCTCACAGGAGAACCCAATAACACATGTACTGAACACCTGCCCAACACTTTACTCATCTTAAAATTGAGAATAAACAGAGGCACTGGGTTCAGCCCCAGAGCCTTGGCCTTTGGAACCCCTGACAGATTGATGGGGGTAGAAAAAGGGAAATTATGATCCACAGTTCCTGGAAAGCCTCCCTTGGCAACTACTCTCTCCCTGAGTCAGTAGTGTGCCAAGGCCTGAGACATTAAACACAAGCAAATTGAGGGGGGGGACAAAATACCTCAAGGCCATATACACCGTAGATGATCCTGTCTATGTCCTCAACCCCAATTCAGCCAAATTAGAACCCAACCACCTGAGACCCTTCAAAATAGCCACAGTCTATGACAACCACACTATTTACTTGAGGATGCCCAAGAAAACACCAAGAAGCTTCACCACAATTGCTTGCGCCCCTGCTGCGCCATCCTCACACAAAAGTTGTTTGTGCGGACCTTCCCAGACCTTGCACAGACTCTGATCCTGTTGTCTGACAACAAGCAGGGGGCAAGGGGGGTGTTGCAACCAAGTTTTTCTCCTCACCTGCCAATGTATCTTACAATAAACAGGGGGTGCTCAATTAGCTGCCCCTTGACGTATCTAATGGCATGAACCAATCTGATGGCAATATCAAACTATGGGCACTTTCTCCTAATTAGGAGCACTACCAGTTCAACTTGTTGATCCCTGCACAAGTTATTCCTCTGCTTCAAACCTTACATGGAACACGTCACTATGCCACCCCCTGTGGCCTTGTGGCTTTCCTCATATAGTATATTAATCACAATATTCCACAATAAACAATACCTTATTCTATTCATTTATTTCTTTCTATTGGACTGTTGTCTTCCCCAATCAAATACTGAACTCTAATTAGTTCAGTTGCAACAACATACTAAACTATTATTGGTTCAGTTGCAGCAGGGGTTGTTTAGGTGCTTTGCTTTCTGTCCATAAAAATAAAATAATAATATATTTTATATCAAATTTGTGTTTTATTTAAGTTTTTTATTTCAGATTATTATTTAATCTTTGTTTAGCCTTGAATAGTGCCATGGTTTCTATATGAGTGTTTTGAAATGTATAAGATTTTACTAGAGCCTAATTTAGTTAATCTTAAAACTTACTTTACTTTTCATGTCTAAACATGGCTATCAAAATTGAATTTTTAGTTTGATTTTAGTTGTGGGGAAGCTTTTTAATCTGGGTTAGTGTTTCCTAGTTTACTTAGTGTATATATGAATTTGATTACAAATCCTGCTATTAATCTCTGTGTTTACAAGTAGCATTCATTTATGATTTGAAGATTGGTTCCTGGATTTGACAATCCCACAATAATAAAAAACATAGTAAGCTTAATGAATATGGTTGATAGATTTGAACATGTCAAATTGGATTCCAGTTGATTTGTTTTGTCCACTTGAAACATGCAATTTGACTTGAAATTTGCAAAGTGTCCATGAGTTCATGCAATTTAAAATATTCAAATAAAAATTCAAATAATTCAGTTTAATTAAAAAGACCAAACCACAAATGTGATCTAAAATTTGGACCAAAGATTTGACAATCCCATATTTCTACCATTGTGTTCCGGATTTGCAGTACTGTTTCCTTACTAATTGCTCTCAGGGAAGTTTTCAGATATTGATATAACTTTGGTTACCACAAGAAATTTAGTGAGCACCCCTCTTTACCTCTTAGTTTTAGGCATATTACAAACTTTATCATCACAGATGACTAATTATAAACCTTTATCTGTTTTATTTAAAGTTTTGTTACAAACTTTGCCTACTTTATTGTCAAGAATCCAGTCATAGGTAGAGGCATTGGGTGGCTCAGGGTGTGGGGCAGCCAAGCCGGCGGGTAAGGCCCACCATAGAATGGGTGCTAACTTGATAATGTAAGATACAGATTGCCCAAGCAAGGACCAGGGTCCAGAGTTGGGGACCATGGAATCCACCAATCCTGTCAAATTAATGTAGAGTACTCTAAACAGTTGGGTAGAGGTGGTCTTGGCTGCGGCGGTAGGTTTCAGAGGACGGTTTGGTCTAGGGGTTACAGGTGGGGTCATGGGAACAAAATACGCTGGCAGGTAATTGTACTTGTCCTTGAACAATCTGGGCGGCCTAACATACCACTTTTCTTCTTGACCTATTGTTTTGGTTTCTCTAGTTCTTGCCAGGGGGTCAACAAGGAGTATGTTTTCCAAGTTGAACTTGGCATAGGCTGGGTTTGGGGGGTACTTGGTAAAGTGCATGGGTCCAAAGGGGGCTCCCAGGGGACAGTATGATGCCTGGGGCGGTTTGGCAGGTTGGTCTCTGGAGGGGTTGGTTGCCTGTTTGTCTACTTGGCCAGAGTTAAGGTGGAAGATCACTAAGACTAGATAGGGTAAGATTTGTTTGAACCAAAGGTTCATAAAACTTTATTATCAAAAATGATGATGTGGTCATCACCACACTGCCAGTGTTCTTATACCATGTGATTTTGCTTCTTCACTTTTTGCAGGCTTCAGGTCTATGGGTGGTTTGCCAGTAGGGCATGGATCTTGGTTTAGGGTCTGGAGGGCATCAGGTTCTGGTTGGGTACGTTCTGGCAAACAGAAGTGGCAATGCTTAATTTTGCTGCTTTGGTTCACCATGTCACCTGAGCGGGCTAATTGCAATTCTCTTTCTGGACTGGGGACTGGCAGCAGTTGGTGCTTATTGGCAGGGCTATTAGTGGACCTCGCCCAAGCCATGGCTTCTGCATAGGTCTGGGCCCTCAGTGGTAATGGTTTGGTAGTTCTTGGCTGGACTGATTCTGGGGAACAGAAGTGGCAGTGCTTTGTTTTGCCACCGTTGTTCACCATGTCATCTGAGTTGGCCAATTGCAATACCTTTTCTGGACTGGAGACTGACAACAGCTGGTGTTTGTTGGCAGGGCTATTAGCAGGTCTTTTCCCAACCTCCTTTAGGCAGACCACATTTCCTGCGTAGGTATGGGTCTCTAGTGGCACCGGTTTGGCGGCAATCTGGTAACCATTTGGGGAATCCTCAGTATTAGGCTGGCAGGTTGCGGGGCAACTTAACAATTTGAGTCTGTGACTTAACAAATTGACGGGTCCTGGACCGTCCTGGGGGGTCTAATACGCCTTCAGGGGACTGGGGTTTGACTCTTGGGTTTTCAATACAAGTATTGAAATGTAATTCATGACATTTATTATATCTTTTAGGTCTAAACCCAATGGCTTTATATGATTTTATATGCAACCTTGTTTCCTTTTGGGCAAGCCCTTATACATTTGTTGCAGAAGCTATTTTTCCAAATAGCCACCTTAGTGGTGTTCTTTAGCTTTGCACAGTACATTAAAGGTGTTTCTTTTATATCTATCCTAAAGAAATGAAAAGAGAAAACACCAATCATTGTTATTGGGCACAAAATTGTATTATAGCCCTATTTGGTCTAATGATTTAAACACCATGGGGCATATTCATTACATGGCACATCTTCACCCTTGCACATTAGTTCTATGTATTTATCCTATAAGCAACTAAAAGAGCTGAATATCAAACAACAATAGCAACACCGACCAACAATAATTAGGCAGCATAATTTTATTATGGCCAGCAGTATTCCATACCTGAATAACCCTCTGAACTGTGTTAATCACAGGACTCACAAAAACCTACTCTGAAATTTTGGGCCAGGAGCTCCAGAGGGGCCTTGCCAATTGATCAGAGATGTTGTAAGTGTAGAATGTTGGTATAAACTGATAGGAGTTAGCCCTGGTAATTTTTCAATTACTATACCTGATAACAGGGTAGTAAAACTAATATAGGAGTGAACAATTAATGGGGGTAAAAATTTTATCTTTATTTAATATATTTACCAAGTATATATAGTATGGTGGGAAATTGGGAGAAGGAAGTTGGTAGAATGAAGAAACAGGGAAATAGTGCCAGGATTGGCATCAATACAAGCATTAGTATCAATACCAATATTAGCTATTGATTTTGCACCCAGAAGTAGAGATTGATTAAGAAGTCAGATTATTGATGTCACCTCCATTTAGTCTTCCAGACTTAAGCGCCAAGTGCAGGCTCCAATTCTGGAATCAAATGCTTTATTTGTTGCTCCTATTTGCAACCTTTGAAATATCAGTTTCCAAGGAGAGTTGAGTTGAATCCAGAATGCTCTGGTATCCACTATTTCTCAATCAATTGGTCAAGCAATTGCCTAATGTGTAATTGTATTCCAGATCTGACTTTGAACTTAAGGTCTGTCAAATACATAATTTATTAGCACATTTGCGACAAGAGACCAGCAGGTTATCACTATCAACCCACTTATCTTTAATGGAAAGTATGCTAGCCCAGCAGCTTATCTGGTTCCAATGAAACCACCCTAGTCCTCAAACCAACTGGAACTCATCTGCCTGATACTATTTCCATGGCCAATGTAGTTTATTTCTGGGAATAGTATGTGTAGCACTCACAGAATTGATTGGCTCTGCTGTGCCAGCTACTGGGCCTTGGATTGTTTCAGAAAAGGTTGTATCCTATTTGTTCAAGTTAAGACTCATCACCTGATAGATCATGAATGTATATTTCCTGTCTCTTGCTTCACCTAATCAGCCCTCACAGGACACTTGGTCTCTGGAAACCCATGAAGGCTTTCTCATCCATGATGTACACCAGATTGCTGCTGGTTTAATAAATGGTTGCTTTCACATTAATGCAAAAAATATATCCTCATTTAATAAAGAAATGATGATAAGGCTGCTATATTGGCAATCAGATTTCCAGAGAGGCTCTTTTAATAGATTTGTGTATTCAAATCTGATGGGATAATGAACCCTTGTCTAGGATAGATTGCTAACAGGAAGAAACCCAAATAAGCAAGAGTCATCCAAAATCTTGTAATGGTTCAGAGATTCAAGTTTATGGGTGGCAAAAATTGGGTGCTAGCTGCACCTATTGAAGGCAATACCAAGATGTAGCTGTGGTGATCCACATGATGAGCCTTTTTGCAGGCAAGGACTTTATATTGGTCAAATAAATATTGAATGACTAAGAAAGATAAATGTTGGCTGGTTTATTGATATGTCTAGATTTATTGAATGAAGAGCAGGGGTCTATGTCTTGGAATAGTGATAAGTTGGCCCCTTACCAGGGGTTTGAAGGGATAGAGAAGTTGTGGCTACCCTGAGATGAATGTGCTGAGATAGCATTGAAATCCTGATATCAACTGAGGTAAGAATACAGGTAGGTGGCTCTGCCTAAGAGGGAGATAAAGTTTTCTCTTCTCATGACTTTAGGGCAGCCTTAAGGAAGCATCAAAGTTTCTGGGCAGAGAATGAATAGCTCATAACTGTCATAGGGTAGCTTTCCAGAGAAGCAGCTGCAAAGCTTGATGGTTTGAAGGTTTCTGGGAAGTGAAGTTGGTTGCTTTGCGCCTGAAAGCTCAGCTAACTACTTGGGTGAGTAAAAACAGTTGTAATGCAGGAATAATGCTTGCTTCTGATGACCTAAAGCGTAATTCATTGATGGGGTCATTCTAGGTTAATTCACTTGTGGAGACTTGTTTCCTGTGTCTGAGGTGTTGACTGATGAGAACTATCAGGATAGAGAAGCTAAGATGAAAGACAATTATGGAGATCAGTAGCAATAAGGAGCAGAATAACTAGGTAAAAGCTATCAGAAGGACTAGGTGGAGGTCATCTATAGTGGCTGGAAAGAGAGAAGAAGAAATAATAAGAAGAAAAAGATTTAAGAGATTAAAAGGAAACAAGAAGTAAATATTTTAAAAGGCAGAGAAATAAAAGATGAATATAAAGAAGATAAATGATAAAAGAACATAAATAAAGAAATTAAATAAATAAAAAGAATTGAAAGTATTGAAATAAAAATTTATTAAGAGAAATGAATGGAATAGAAGGGCAGGAGCAGGGAGGAATATAATGGGAAAACTTTAAAAACAGGGCAAACATTTTCATGTTGGTTATAATATAAAAGTGAGAGCAAGACAACAGGGCCTTTGAGTTTTGCCAAGAGAGGTAAATCACAGAGAAACATTGAACAAAATGCAGGGGAACAAATTCTTTATGCTTTACATAAGAAAAAATGAGCAAATCAACTTGAGAAAATATAATAATAAACAGGGAAATTGTTCAAAACACGGGCTGGGAGTTTTGCCAGAAAGCAATGACAGCAGGTTTGAGCAAGGAGTGACACCATGTAGCCTGTGGAAATAGTTCAGAAAAATTAGTGGATCTGAGTGGTTGATTAGTTGCAGGTTAAAGCTTGTTTAATCAATGTTTTTTATTGATAAAACAAGGGGAAAAGCCTAATAAATCAGGGGATTGAAAAGAAAAAGCCTGTCCTGTTTGGCTGAGGTAAGAAACAAGGTTTAGTTTATTATAAAGAAAGGGAAAACAATGGTTTAAGCTTGGAGAAAAAATCATCTCAGAAGAGAATCATACTGAAACAAGGGGGTCTATAAGGGGGTCTAAGGTGAAACAAGATGATCATCCACTTCAGAAAGCTACAGAATAAGTCCAAGGCCAAGAGAAAGGAGCCCAAGAAAGGGATCAATGAGGCCAAGAGAAGGAAGGCCAATATCAAGAGGCCCAAGACCAAGAAAAATAATACCACACTCCACAACAGGCTACAATACAGAAGGTTTCTAAGGGAATCTTCCTTCTGTTTCTAATAAACACCACTCAAAGCCCCTAAATTCTTCCTTGATTTCCCATAGTTCACCATGGATAATACTCACCACATTTACTATTCTGGCCCAGGGGAGGAGGACCTGTACCAAAGCAGCTGTACAAAGTTTTCAACTAGTAAATCTTATTAGAAGGAGTGGGTTTGGCTGAAGAAAAAAATCCATATGACCCCCAGAGGCATGAAGTCCTTAGTTAATGGCTTCAGAAGATTGTTCCAGAACTGGTATCATCCTAAGGAGGAAAGCACACAAGCTGAGATGATGGTCTATGAAGGATATTCTAGGATGGTCCTAGGAAAAGTACTGGATGAACTTGTGGTCCTCCAAGCAAAGTACAGAACTCTTTCCAAAAGACCAGATCACCTTTTGAATGACAATTTGTCAGGATACCAAGAGTACTGTGGAGCTCCAGTAGGTGAGAGAGGAGTCAAAGCAGGTACTGGCATGGCCCACCAGATGATGGGACCTAACTTCACCAGGTAGGAAAGGGCCTTCCCAGCCATAGCCCAAGGTCCAGCAGCTGGTAAGGCAGAGTCAATCAATCCTGTGAACGCCAGGTAAAGCACTCCCAGGAATTGACTACTCTGGCCAGTGGCATCAGAAGTGGATGGGGTTGAGATGGTCGGTTTGGGTGTTGGGGTGGTTTCATGGGGACCAGGTAGGCAGCAGGATTGTTGTACTTCCTGTTGAAGATCAAAGGGTAGATGGTGATTGCTTTACCGTCACAGACAATTTGGTAGGGTTCCTTGGGAGTGTTTGGGTGGTTATACTACTGCAAGTCTTCCAAGGACCAGGGTTCATGATCAGAATTTGGGGGATACTCAGTGAAATGCACAGGGCCAAATGGAGCGTTGGGTGGATGGTAGTAGTTAAAGGCTTTAGGTTTGTCAACTGGAGTCTGGATATCTATCCCAGGGGATGGGTGCTGACGCTTGGGTGTATGCAGATGGAAGAGTATCAAAATTATATATGGAAACAGATTGGTGAACCAAAGGTTCATAACAACTTTATCTGGTAAAGATGATAATATAGAACTTTTTCAGGTGCTTCTGATTTATATACTTACTCACATTCAAGTGCCTCTGGGCATTCTCCTGGTGCTATCTGTGTGGCAAGGTTTGACATCTCAGGTTCTGCTGCTTGATTGGCTGCTTCTTGGTCATTTTTGGGGTTTTCAGGAACAGCTGTTTGGCTTTTTTGTAGTCCATCTTGGCTTGGCTGGTCATTGGTTCTGGCAAGTTTGGCTTCTGGGGTTATGGGGGGTTTCCCAATTTGATCACTTTTTTTGGACTGGTTTGACAGGCTTTCTTGAGGCCAAGGAACTTGATTAAAAAGGGGGTCCCCAATTGGGGACCCCAAATTACTTAATGGAGGGTGGGCTTAAACTGGGTTTACTGGGCAGCTAAAATTAGCCTGCCCAGGCCCAGCCAAACCCACCAAGGCTTGGTAATAGCTTTTGGGGCCCAGAACAGGCCCTGCAGCTACCACCAGGGCGGGAGTGGTTCCTGCACCTGGATTTGCTTTGAAAAGAAAAAATCCAGGTTCAGGAAAATCTCCTCCACCGGCTAGCCCCGCCTGGTGGCTAGGAGCGGGTTTGATTCCTGCCTGGGGCTTTGAAACTGTTACTTTTGTAACACAATCCCTCCCAGCTGGAATCTGGCATTAACCCAGGACATGTTTTGGTGTCTGAGGAGGTAGAGCATCACAGCAGAATTTTTTAAAATAATTTCTACACCAAAAACGTGTACAGATACCCTAACCTGGAGGAGGCTGATCCACCAGCTGGTTAAAACCATAGCATCATATATGATCCCATAGAGAAGCTGGCACGGTGGTGAAATTCTCCCCTGCACTCAATTAGTAGTGATCCTGATTTTAGAAGGCAGTTAAAAACACCCCGCCTGATCCAAATGCTTGCTTGCAACCCCTTTACCTACCTGCAGCAAAAGCTATACTCTCCCAAATCTCAAACAGCAACACACAGAGAGCTTCAGGCCCATAGGTAACACCTGCTCTAGAATCTTGACTCCTTGGATCCAAAGGGCTTTACTAATCAGGGCTGAACCTACTATCCTCATATACCAGCCACTTTACCTTCCCTTGGAACCCATATCTTTTCCTTTTCATTCCTGCCCACGTTTCAGCCTCCTGCTAATTTTTCTCATCTGAAAAGGTTCATGAGTTTGAATTACAGTGCATCTTTTTTGGTACTAATGCTTGATGAGTTGGATTTTCCTTTGAAGGAGATGAGACAATATGACTATACAACAAGATGATGATGATATCACAAACCAGCAGCAGCTATGATGGTTAAGAAAAAGCAGCAGGGGCAAGCACCTTGGACCTTCTTAAGACAGGTGAAGGTACATGTCTGTTCTTTTGCCTTTGCAAAAGCTGACTTGTGATGAGGTGCAACTTTGGGGAAACTTCAAATATGGAATTAAGAAAGTGGAGAAGTATATTTTATCGGATAATACTTTAGACTTATACAGCTTGCGCTGTGGTGGGGATTTAAGTCAGATCATTTATAAGGGGGTCATGTGCAGATTGGGTTCGAGTCACTGGATACTTGGACAAGTCATATGATATTGGTTTGTTGCCTTTCTTGGTATGTTGAACTTTATATTAGATTGCCATCAAACCAGGCAATGCCTGGATGTTAAGTGTGTTGGCGGCAACCAGAAACCCATACATCCAGCTCCTTGACACTTGGAAATGATATAAATGTAAGGGGGCTGAGATCTGTTGAGGGTAGAGAGCACATGTATAGTTCTCAAAGTGGCTGATAAGTCACAACCTACACAAGGGGTAGTAGGAATAAATGATTCACAGAGTGAGGAACACTGATATGCAATAGATGGGCTTAGGAAACAGCCCAGCTATGGAGCATGGTTGATGTGTGGATCAAAGTGTTCACCTCACAGTGTGAGGTAACTGAAATGCAAACTGAGAATAGTGTCTAAAGTTGAGGTATCAAATCTCCCCAGAGTCATTATTGAACCCCTTGGAAAATACAAATTCATAACAATTCTGGAGGGATTCACACAGATTAGTTTCACTTTTATTCTAAGATACCTTACCAAGCTCCAAAGAATCAGTAAGTTTTGGTTGAAGGTGTACCCTTTTAGCTCTAAATACCAGGTCTGCTGCCAATCCTCCAAGTTTAGCCTAAACATGGATCATATACCATTGGGGTCTGCTCCGCTTCAGGGGATGCAGTTTTTAGATGAGCCAGCAGCATAATTTCTATTTTCAGAGGCTGTAGAGCCCCTATAGCTTGAGGGGTGATCCCAAGATGCTCAGCCCTGGTTCTGATGCTCAGTAGCTGTGTACATCTTTCTCAAGTGGTTGTAGTAGATTTAACCAATCCCAGAGGCAGGAAAGTGCATCTTGGCTTGAATTTTTAGGATCTTGTGGCTTAAACCAAGTGATCTCTTTTCATAATGTGTGCTTGGTTGTTTGCTTTGATCATCCCATCAACTTTCAACCAAAACTATGCTAACTGTGTTTATAGGGTAACCTAAAGCTAGACTGAGTTGGTTTTATTTATCTTATCAGGGTTGAAACCTAGTCTAGAGCCTCAAATGAAAGGGGCCACCAATTTGGGCGAGGTTGACACCTTCTAGAATTCATATTCAGCCCAGACTTTAAGGATAGGGCTGTCTTGACCCAGCCCTGACTAGCTTCCAACCTTGGACAACAAAGTCAAAGAGCTATTTTATTCTATCTAAATAATATCTTGCTCTATTTTGGCTGTGGTAGCTTAGAGCCAGCAGCTAGCTGAAGCAGGGCTGAAGCAAGGGTATTTGAGCTTCAAGTGTGGATAAGTTGATCTTGAATACAATTTGGTAAGTGTTTTAACTAGGGCTGTGTCGTTCCACCTCCGGACAAAACCTAGATTCTGTCCAAAGTTTCTGAAAATGTGGAAGGTAATATATTTTCTATTTGAAGCTGACTTTAAATGCGATCTTCCAGAATGCCGGAAAAAAGAAGATCTTTGTCCGGGGGTGGGACAACACAGCCCTAGTTTTAACCAATTGAACCACATTTCCAACTAGGATGCCTAATTTCTTAATACCTCTTTGTTTCTGACATCTTTGTTTCTATTAACCAATTTCCAATATTATGAACCACTTATGGTATTTCAAAATAGAATTTATCTTTTGAAATGCCTGTAATCATGCCATAATGCTGGAAATAGGTTCCTAGAAACAAAGGTGTCAGAAGCAAGGTGAGTACCAAGAAATTAAGTATCCCAGTTGAAAATGTTGGGTGAGTCCTTGAGATGTCCCCACCACCTTCAATAAAATTGGTATTAAAAAATAGGCTCCACTTTAAAATCAATCTCAGGCTCCAAGCTACAATAAGTTTGAAAGAGGCTGCTGGCTTGGCCGCAGGAATTCAGACTGCTATGCTTCGAGCTGGGCGGGGGAAGTTTTTTATTAGAGTTTTTGGTTGGGATGAGGGGTTTTTCGGATGCAACTTCTTAGGAATCGTGGTGGGCAATGAGAACGATCGCAGCAAAGTAGTATGATCTTAGCTTTGGGAGGCAGGAAATTAGGTTTTTGTCAGCTGGGGTAAGAATAGGTTGTTTGAAGGGTATTTAATAAATCTGCACCCAGGATTGCTGAAATCTATTAAGGTAGGAAGATCTCGGTAATCCTAGTGCATGTTAGATGTACACCTTATACCCTAATTTTCCAAGGGGATCGCCCCCAGTTTTATTTCCACCTTTTGGATAATTTATTTGTTTTATATTTTCCCTCTTTCTTTTTCAATACATTACAAATGCTTGCTTGTGATCAACTTAAAGTAACCCTATCATGTCTATTAAACAGAAAAGTTATCGTAACCATCACAAAGCTAGAAGGATATCACTTCAAAGGCCAAGTTAAATCCAAAGATGGAGAGGCATTCAGCAAAGATGAAATCTGATTTTTCAAAGTTCAAAAAGAGTTCTTGCCAAGTAATTCCTTCTCTACATATTTCATGTTGGCTGAAAGTACTAAAACTATTACCTTTTAAAGGGAAGAACCATCAAAGGGTAGGCTCTTTATCGCATCCCAAAGTCACCATCCTAATTCTTTCCCTTAGCTCCATTACCCCGAAAAAGATCCGCGACTCTAAAAGGTGAGTAGAATTTTTCGGATTGTAAGGGTTCCGCTTTGGGAAAGTTATGCAGCCTCTTGGATAGCTTTGGATGCTCGGCTTCAAGCTTGGTTTTTGCAGGTGTTTTTCTTTGCTATAATAAATTCCAGGAGTTTACTTCAGTCTTTCGTCTTATTTTAAGAGTGGTTTCAAGGGCATTTAAAAGCATCCTATAATTACTTGCTTTGAACACGTGTTGTGGCTTGATTTTTACATTTGAAATTAGCGCCAGTTTATAAACCCAGAGGGAAAGGGAACCAACCCGATACTGGCGAGCCTTCTACGTGTTCATTGCAAAGCAAGGTAAGGGTGGGCTGTTCTACATTCTTAACTTGGTAGGATTTCGAAGAGAAACTGGCCGGGGAGTTACCCTCTGAATGCGAGCCACCTCTTAGGTAAACAGACAAGAGACAATGAAGTAACACTGGCTCAGAGAAGCCTCTGATTCAGATATATCTACCAGGAAGCGTAAAGCAAGCATAGGCCAAGGGATACTTGAGAAATACTCGCTGGATAATTTGCTTATGGAGAGAAGTAGGCTTGGCGAGCCGAAACTTAGAGTCTCTGAAAGAGAAATCGAGCAGCTCTTGCGGGTAGGATCCCCTTTCTCTTCTTATCTCTCACTAGGACTCGGACGATAATGATTCCGCTTATGAGGTCGAAGACTGCATCTCATTGCTAGTCAATGGCAGTGAAAATATAAATGCCACTGAACAGTTGAAGCGAATAATCAAGGAGGACCAGAGAGATGCATGTGGACCTACTTACAGATTTTTCCATGTGCCCAACGCTTTATCCTATCCTGAATTCGAAGACGACTACTCTTTCAAAGTATATTTATCCACTAACATCCTGCAACCGAAAAGGCTCACCGAAACAGACTGCAGGCAACTGTGCCAGATCGTTCTCTACCACTCCTCATCTGAGATTGTTGAAGACACGTTCCTTGTTTTAGTCAACGGGCTACGGTGCTGTCCTAGCTTTAAGCTAAACCTTCCTGCGTTTGTCCATGGTTATCTAAAAACCCTGGGCGCAGTTACAGAAGACGAAGTCGAAGAAGGGGGGATCGCTTGTTGCAAAGTTATTTCAAGACATCCCCAGCAACGTTCAGCAACGCACCTGCCATGTCGCCTATGACAACTTTTCTAACTTCATGAACCTTGTTCTACTAGAACTGGAATTGAGGCCCAATGCCAGCTCGCCTCAGTTTCTAAGCCAGCTTTGCCGATGGAGCCTGTTGATGCTTATGGATAAGCAAATGCAGGTGTTTTCCTTTTCTCTTCAAAGACTATTTCTGGTTTGCTTTGAAGTGTTATCAATGCATCACCCTCCCACAGTCGACGGACTGCTCTTGGGTTTAATCAAGGCCTTGACTTCCCACGAACCCAACCATATAAGGCTTGCCCTTTCGGCCCAAGCACTCCTGTTAGAGACTCTTCCTGTCATTTCTCGGATATCTGGAATCAATCATTTGCTGCAAAACCACCGCGCTCGCATTGCCTTGCTTTTTCTAAACCAATCTTTGAATCCTCTAACCCCTCTCACTCAACTGATGGTAACCTGCTTATTGCCCAAGGCTAACGTATTAGCTTAACACAACTGACTGTGTTCTCCACACTGTTCTTGGCTTTTTCAAAGCAGAAGCCACCCATCCTCTTAAAATCACACCAAAGACAGAATATTTACACCTCAACTTACAACTCAGCTTCCTGCATTTCATCTTAAATCCGCTCTTTTTCACCCCCAAACTCCTGCCGATTCTCGACAACCTATGCTTGCTCCTTAAGAACATGCATGCTCAAATAGGTATGTATCTTGTTAAACCATCTAACATGGTAGCCGATGGCGGTAACTCAAAGATGGAGAGATCCGAGGTAAGCAAACCACTAGACATGAGTATTGACCTTGTTCAAGGCTAAAGACCGGCTGCAGCAATTGTATCTTCTTCTTTTATACTACAACCAGAAGGTGGTTGGAACAAAGCCTGAACCCAGAGCCCCTCCTACCCCACAGAAGAAAAGGTTGTGATAAGTACATATTTTATTTTTAAACCCCCATCTGAGCTCCTATATGCCTACACATTACATTTCTACGCCATTGCGAACACTAACAATCTCCTTTCTAGCGGAAATATGAACTAGCACACGCCGCTTCACCGCCAAATTGCAACATCCGATCTATAGACCAAAAACTAGATTAAAGCTATCATCTTTGCTTAAATTAGCACTTTCATGTCCAACTTTACGCTACTCTAAACATAGCACATTAACTGAAGTGTTAGACCAACACTTGCCAATCTACAAACATTCCAAGCGATCCACCATGACATCTCTCTATCCTCTCCACCAACAAGAAAGGTGCTACCTATAAGCCAAAATAGATGCAAAGTTATCTGCCAGGAATGCAGTCTCTGAACTTATTTTAAAAGTAAGCTACCATCTACCTTTATGTTTTCAGCTATACATTCTAAGAGCAACTGTCAGCATTAACTCATACCTCATGGAGCATGTGGTGCTCAAGGACTTTTGGGTAGTAAACAGCAAGGTAAAGTAACAAGCAAGTGAACCCAACAGGACCATTTTCTCTACTCAACAGAACTTCTCTATTTGAGCTCTGCAAATAATCTAAGAATTGTAAGTCAGTTGTTATGTTGTTTGATGGGTTACTAATCAATGACTAGATAATTGCATCTGATGAGTCACTCTCCAACGCATCTGCAGCTAGCTGCAGATGCTTTGATTAGTCACTAATTGGCAGACAATCCCTAAGTTCTGATGGGCAACTCTCTGACTGAAATTGTATAAAAGGGCAACAGTTCCTCTAGAATCTACCCTTTTATGGCAATAATCCCAATATGATCATTGTTGCAAGTGGCATCCTTTACCACAGAGCACCCCTATAAGAACAATTTCCTAAAGTTATTTTGCCATTTCCATTTCTTGAGACTAGTTTTTTTTCTGGCTTTGCTAATTGATTGTAATGATAAAAGTTATCTTTGCTTTTATTCTGAGCTTTTAATTGACAGCATAAAAGATAAAGCTAAACCAAATTTCAAATGGGCCAGCATGGAGGATGCTCTGTGATGTATGAGTTAAGCCTGACAGCTGCTGTTCCAAGCGAGAGATGCTTCTTTAATGCCCAAGATTGGTTGCTAAGCGCTGGGAAGCATCCAGAATATTTGAATTTTATCATAGGCCCTTCCGACTGTCAATTTCTAGACCTGAATAGCTCTATCATGATGTATGCTTCTATCTGAGCAGGCTGGCTCCTATAAAGTTTATTAGCTGCTGCACTGTTCAAGCAACCTGAACCACCTATGCCGTCTGATCAAGCTTGCTCCACAATTGGGGTTGCTATCCAAATACATATCCCAATAAAGTATCCAAGTTTTTCTCCTTGCCATAACTGTGCTGTTTTAGCAGAGTTACAAAGGGGAAAATGATTAACAAGATTATATAATGTTCTTTATTGGGAGATAGTTGTTATATAGTTGCTGTGAATCTGGATATTGGGAACATGATCATGGTGATCACTCAATTGGATGGTTAAGGGGGTGGCTTGATCCTTGTAAGAGTCAAGCGCTGAATCGTGGTATCCATTGTGTGGGGATCGCTATCTGGTCATGTCACCAGGTTTGGAAATTCAAGTCAACTTCCGCATTTAGCTTTGGGCCGCTGGCAAGCTAGATTGTGGGTCTTGAACCTGTTTAGTCAGAACCTTGCTGGGGGTTGACCCGGTTGTTTTGACATTTTGTTAGGGATTCTTGGATATAAGCCTAATTGTGTTCCACTATTCCTATTGAATCCACCTAATTCCAGCTGTGCCTTTTGCGACCATACTACATGAAGTTTTCTTCCATTCAATAGTATCTTTTGATATCTGCTATAACTTGCATATCTTGGATGCTTCAACATTGTTCAGTAGCCATTCAGACAGCCTCTCAAATCACACACCTGCCAATTGTGATGAGCTATTCCTTCTGGTGATCCTGGATACCATCAAAGGGAATGAAACTAGTAGACTATCTCAACCCCAAGCTTAAAGCTCATCTCTACAGATTATGTATCATTCCATTAAAGCATTTTAATATTTCCTCTTTTTAGATTTTTGTAGACACCATCAAGGATTAGTTCTTATAGAGCCCCAAGTTGCAATAAAATTATGTTCCTGAAGCCTTGCCTAAACTTAATTCCAAGATGTGAATTTGTACTTGAGGTATGCCCAGTTTTTGTTAAGAGAGGATATACACCAGAACCTCAACCAGTTTTTTAAGTGATTGTCATGAATGATGTTTCTCCCAAAATAGGTGGAAAACTTCAACTAGGAGAATCGAACTCAGGACCTGATTCTGAGGGTTGTGAGGATCCTGGGGACCCTTGGGCCGTCCCTCTGTGTTTTTCACGGCTAGCCGGTGAAAGAGCTGAAACAGGAATTGGTTCAAATCCAATCAATCAAGGAAATCTGCAGGCCTGCCTGGCCACAAATTTGCAGGGACAAGCTGGATTGCTGGAAGTGCTAAACCAATATGATGCCAACCCTGTCATAGTTGACAGGCTGTCTGAAAAAGGGGTTTACTGCTCAGCACAATGGACCAAAATCCAAAGGAAATTCAGATAATTGGCTAGAAACCCGGGCCACCAGATCATGTGATCCCCAGTCATGTAGTGACACCAAAGCTACTCCAGAAGATGTGCAGCATACAGAGCAAAGGTTGACCTGACTTATGGTTCCTGGAGGTCTTGGTCCATGATGACAAGAACTCCGGTGGCAATGATGAAGCCATGAAGATGTTGTGTCTGGACCGTCAGATGGAAGTCATTCCATCAGAAAAGATGATGGGCTAGAAGGTCCAGGATGGGCCTGGAACTCTCAAGCCAGAAGAAACTGAGCAAATCAGCTGTCAGGTGATGAGCTAAATTACAAACTTAGCATTTGAAATGGTATTTAAACTTTGTAAAGTCTTGACAAATGGTATTGTCATTCTGAAATAAAATAAGATCATGGGACCTTGGTTCTACCAATTTATTCCTTATTTAGTCTTGGTTATTTTCCACTTTACTACTGTTTCAACAGAAAATCTTGGGCTGGCAGCCCGTATTCTTGAGGAAGCCCCCAAAACCCAACCCGTGTTTTATTGTCCTTCCGGAGCACCCTTTGGCCCACTGCATTTTTCCAGCTATCCGCTTAAGCCAGAGTACATGGAGCTTACTGAGAAAGAAACCCCCACGCAAACCACCTGGCCCAGCAGATAACCCCACAAACAGCCTTTCATAAAGATACTTGGTGCGAGCAACCAGCCTCCAAAATCCGTGTGAAGTACAACTATTTGCCTGCCTACCAGACAAAAATGAAAGCACTCCTAACACTCAAACCTGACCGCCTACACCCCACCCCAGGTCTGTCTTCTCCCACAGCCAACCAATATACAGGCATTGCCTACATTAACTTGGCTGGGTTAGTCAACACTATGGTTCCAGCTGCTGATCCCTGGGCCTTACTAGGCCAATCAGCATCTTATCTGATCAAATTAGCACCCCTCCTATGATGGGCTCTACCCTCCTTCCAACAGAGCAAGTTGGCAGCTGAGGCTAACAGACTCTCCCCCCTGCTATGAGGTATCCTGGCAGTGATCACTTCCAGATAAAGAAGGTTTACCCACTTTCATGCCCCAACAGGTTTAAATTTTCCATGAGCCCTTAATCAGAAACTCTCTCTAGGCCAGATATATTCCAACCAAACAGCTCTTTTAGCTTTTTAGGCCTTTCCAGTAGATGTGTTTGCCTTCCTGAATTCCTAATATAGTTAAGCCTAAGTCAGTTCTACCATAATATTAATTTATATGGTGGTATCCCAGTAAAGTATACCCTATCTATGGATATGCCCCCCCAGAGATTGGCATGTTACCAGGCAGGCGCCCAAGGTTGAAGTGCCAGGATAAAAATCCCTCACCCAATGAATCTTTATCTCAGTACCTTCTTTACTTAATCTTTGGCTGAAAAACAGTACTTTCCTCAAATCTAGCCTTTTAAATTTTCTCCTTGGTATCCCAAACCAAAACTGCTGGTTCAAAGTGCAGAAGTTGATGAAATTTAAGCAAGGCTGTAAAGCTTTTAAGAGTTTAAAGTAAGACATAAACATACTTTTGAAAGAGAGGATATGGATAAAGTATTGGGATAGGATTTCAGAAACCTCTTTCATTTTTGGTACAAAAAACAAAAAAATTCCAAGCCAAATCAATAAATCTTTGCATGTACAACCCAGAAAGAGCTTTTTAGCTAAAGGTGATAGTTTAGCAAAGATATAAAAATATCAATAATAATCCTGAATTAAAGTTTCTGAACTTCACAAGTAATGATAAGTTGCACTGAGATCCTCATAAAGGGTTACATAAGACTGCTTAATGGGTGTAAAAGTTGGATTGACCACCTTGAATTTCAAAAGGGCATAAAAGGAAGGCTCTGTGAAGATTAAGTTTTATTGGGATCACTCCTGAAAAGCCTCTTTATGCCCTCAAACTTGGCAGAACCATTAAAATAAATGGCTCTTAACCTCTTGATTGGAATACAATTATATCACAGGGTGGTTTAACCCAGGCACATTTAAAGATTTTTCATCCTCTCTGAGAAAATACCATGCTTTGTTTGGATACCTCCATGAAAATCACAGGGCTGGCTATTCTGTAACTTCTCATAGATAGTATTAAGATGCTTATCTTAAAATTTAGGGAAAATTTTAAAAGCAATCAAGTGAAGATGCCTACCTTAACTCTAGTCCACCAAGCCTTTGAAGCCTTTTTAAGAAAGCTACATTTTATTACATATGTTTTCCCATAATTCATCATGATTTTTCTTTTATTGTTTCATTTTTTAGAACCTTGAAATGTCCATCCTTGCCCATCAAGCCTTAGTGTACCCCAATATTCTTTCTGTGAGGTTAATAATATAAAGTTATATAATTGATCTCCTGAGACACTACTGGAAGATATGACCTTCTGAAGTTATTACAGGGACTCATTAACCCATGCATCTAGCCCCTGAAATTTATATTCTATCCTAAAATCTCTCCCTTCTCTCACAAGATCAGTGAAATGTTGAAAATTAGTTTTTTAAGACGATCTGCTAATAATAGTCAAAGTAACATTTGAGAGGTTAGAAGATGCTAATCCTACTATCCATACACCTTTCTCTAGTGATTTTTTCTTGATATATTCTAAGGAGACATACTATGTAACATTGTACCCAATATTATGAATTGTGTATGAAGTATATTATGGATCCCCAATTTAAGGCAATCTTCATTTACTTACCAAGTATTCAATCCTTCACTCTAAATAAAAGATACTTTATATAACTTCAAATATGCTATCATTAAATGAATCTGCTCAAATGCTTCCTCTCTTTTTATTAGCCCACATCTTTCTCATTAACCAGTTTGCACTATCCATGTACTTCTTCAAGGATGCTCTCTCTATTCTGTGTGTGTAATTCAGTCACTTTGAGCTTTATTTGAAAAAGTTAAATGAATAACCAAGTTGATTAGATTACAATGAGTTGAATAACACAGCTTTCTATCTAAAACCCCCTGGGTATGGATTTTCTAGCTACTTGGCTCCCATAAGATTTGGGGATCTTCTGGCATAAAACCTCTAGCTTGAGAGAGGTTTAACCACCAAACAAGATTGATTGGCACCACCAGCACAGCAAAGTGCCCAGGAACAGGTTAGGCTGGACTGGTTGATAGACTGATTGAATAACCTGACCATTTAGATTGCAAGTCTTGATGCCTCAAAACCATTAAGATTACCATAAAGGTTAGCTAGTACCCCTGAATACAATCAACTTTCTGTTAACCACAGGGCCAAATTGGGCTCAGCTGAGTCAAGGTGGGACAATGATGTTACTATGTGTTGTAGATTTTGGGCTATCTAAACTAGCTAAATCTACAAGCTAAAGTCTATCTAAAATAAAGTATAGATAAAATGAACTAATAATTCTAAGGCTATATAAAGTTTACTAAATACCAACTTCAACCTCTAAATAAAGGCAACCTCCAGAATTAACTCATACAGCATGAAACATCCTCTGTGTCAAAAATTTAAGAATTGTTTTTGCTTTATCTTTTATAATTTCAATTAAAAGCTCAAAATAAAAATAAAAGATTGTTTTTATTATCAGTGTCAATTATTTAATCAAGAAAAATATCCTTTAATATCAAAAATAATAAATATATTTTTGAGGATTATCAACATAGAGGATGTTATATGCTGTATGAGCTAACTCTGGAGGTTGCCTAAATAAAAGACAATATCAAAGTATGTGTTAAGTGTAAGGTTAAAAGCTGTGTTTATTAAACTCATATGGGTTGATAATAAGCCTAAATAGTTCAGCTCATTGATATCATGTCAATTGGATTGTTTAAATTGACTTTGGGAGCTCATTGTCAAATTGTATCAATGAGTAAATCCCATTTATTCAAAAGCAAATAGAGCAGAGCTTCAATTTTGCAACACTATGGCATCTATTGAATATCAAGACCAGGAATGCAAATATTTCACAGGAGTTTGGTGCCAAAATAGTCTAGAGCACTTCAAAGCCCTGTGAAATACATGCCCACAAAAAACCAGGTGATTCTGAAACATACTTAGTCTTTTCTTGTGGTTACATATGTTTAGGTCCCTTTGATATAGATCTTGACTAGATTAACCCATTGTAATGTAGATCACATGAAAGGGATCCAGGACAGGTGTTGTACAGGATGGAGTTCATCCCAACTTATCAATTGCTATGAGCTGAAATCATGGCTAACAAGGAAAAAATACCTTTTGAGCAATTGTTGCTTTCCCCTCAAACTCTTTTTGTTTTTCTGGGCTTTACATATAATTGGAGCCAGCCAAGCTTGGTAAAGATAAAGGGGAGGCAATAGGAATTTGGGGAGAACCCTCACAACAACTCTGGAGGAGCCTTAGGAAAATCTGAAGGTGCCTAATGATTATCCTGAAGACGCACCAAAGAAGGTGATAGAATCTCATCAAGAGTTTTTTAGGAAACTTTATCTAAGGGGGACATATCCCCAAAGAAAATTTATATTAGCTTGAGATGCTCATAATCTATTATTAGGGATGGCCAAGGTTTTTTTGCATCAGAAAGCTTCTGTAAGAGACCCTTCTTACAAAGAAGGGTGCCGTCTCAACACCAAGCAAGGGTCTGTTACCTTTTACAACAGGAGATAGTTCTCCCAATTGTAGGGTTGGAGTTGGGCAAGGATCAGGGTAAAACCATGAGTTTAGCCCCTGAGACAAGATATAAGACAGGGATAAGGAGAGCCATATGGCAACCAAGGACTTCAGAAGGGGCCTTGTAACCATCTTCTCCATGAATTACTATCAATCATCCAATGAAATAATAGGGAAATATAAGTTTAAAGTAGAAATATGTGTTAATAAAACAATCAACTTGGGATTTGTAGGGGGATATTATTCTAAGAAGGGTGGTATTGGGAGTGCAGCCTTGATGAGCTTGAAATCAGGAATACTTCTCTGCAGGAAGTTGCAGAAATTGTGAT
>QTSX02003757.1:0-148184 GCA_014839935.2 Entomophthora muscae
TGAGTCTGTCTGTCTGTCTGTAATGTCACCTCAAGTGGGCTCAAGCTGCAAGGGATTTGACTGAATTGGTTTTTACTTAAATTTGATTTTAAAAGTTGAATGTTAAGCCAAAAGCTCAATTTGGCTCATCTTTATATTTGATCCCTTACATGCATCTTTGAAATTACACATATTGAATTCAGTAGAGTGTGGTCTAAATCATGTTGAACTGAAATATAAGCCACTTCAACTTTAATAAATTTGTATTTGATTACTTGGATTTTAAATTAGTGGCTAGCCCCATTCAACCATATCAAAGTGGCTTATTTGTATAGATTACCCAACTATAGAATGGGTGGATTAAAATTAGAAAGGAAACATTAATTGTTTAATATTCTTTTATATATTGGATGTTTAAACTCTGCTGATGATTGAATTGACCAATGAAAAGA
The DNA here is from genome assembly GCA_014839935.2 of Entomophthora muscae. Taxonomy (NCBI): domain Eukaryota; kingdom Fungi; phylum Entomophthoromycota; class Entomophthoromycetes; order Entomophthorales; family Entomophthoraceae; genus Entomophthora; species Entomophthora muscae. The sequence goes on from QTSX02003757.1 coordinate 432, forward strand.
GATCTTGATCAGTTTAAAATATTTTTAATTGAAAAAGATACATAAATTTTAGTTTAAGTACAGGATGGTTGGCTTGGAAACTTTGAATCTATCTATTCCAAAGTGAAATAATAGAATATTCCATTTAGATGCATCAGCTGATCCAAGTGGCTATATATTGTTTAAGAGTAAACCTTTCTTTATAAAGCTTCATCCCAAAATAACATCAGTGGAGTAAACTGGCTATGATAAAATTATATTTTAATATAATGATTTTCATGAAAGTTAGAGGACGTAGATCAATTTTTCAGATGATTATGATCAAAATGGTACCAAACATGATAGCTCTAGCTGCTCTAGATGCTGAGATATATAGTTCAGTGCTGGAATTGGGTTCACATCATAATCAAAGGCTCAGACTTGATTTGATATTATCTAAATCTACTTTTAATACACACTACAAAAACTAAAATCAAAGCATCTCAGTGAATACTAAGCTAATTTTGATGTCCAATAGCTTATCTTAAAGCTGCAGATCAGCTCTAAATGTTGAAGGGATTAAAAAATCAAATACTAAATTTTAAAATAATTAGTTTATCCTTACTAAACTTAATATTGATACTATACTTATTTAGGTTTAGTTTTTATTTATACTTTAAATATACAATTTTAATTTTAAATTTAAATAAATATAATTGAAATTATCTTTTAAAAAAGCAATTAAATAAAAGTTTAATCAAACATGTGATTAGTAATCTGAGCCTAAAAATACAATAAAATATATTTAACTGATTTATTAAATTCAACTTTAATTCTGTCCTTGGACAGGGCAACCACCTAGTTTTTAAATAAAAGGTTATAAGACTTTGGTTTACCAATTTATTAACCTATTTGATTCTTGCCATTTATTAGTTCAGCTCAAGATTTTCTGGACCTCCTGCCCTTGCCTACAGTTTATTGTCCATCTGGTGCTCCCTTTGGTCCCGTCCACTTTATGTAATACCCCTTGAAGCCCAAATACAAGGAATTTACCCTTGAGAATATACTTGAACAAGATCCCCTATCCCGGTTAAATTTGCAAGTAAGATACAACAGACAAGGCCCCTGGCATAACACCAAACCCTGCCTATTCAAAGACAAGTACAACTTTCTGTCTGCATATCAACTGTATATAGAACCTCCAATTACCCTGAATCAAATACCTGTGTCTGCACCTGAACTTCCCTAGACCACACAAATAAGCTGTTTGGAATTGTGTATATCACCCTCTCTGGGGTGATTGACACTATAATTATGGTTGTCAGTCTGTAGTCCTGGGTGGGGAAGTCCTTCTTATACCTCTTTAAGTTAGCTCCAATCTTTTGGTGGGCTCTGCCCAAAATCCCCTCAGCCCGTGTGATCCCTGAAAATGATGGACCAGCTGCCCAAGCTTGAATCTCTGAAATTCATATACAAAGGACACCCTCTTGATGAAGACATCATTTACTGTTTTGCTGGTGATGACCTTGGTGTATTTTATGATCAACTTTGGGACCCTTGGATTTATGCTCTGCGTCACTACACCCTGTGCAACTTGAGCTGGTTGTATTAATGAAACCTCACTGTGATTTCCTCATCTCCTGTCTCCTTCTTTAGTTGGCACTTGTATTCCACTAACTCAATTTTTTACCCACAAGGGTATCCACGTCTGCGGCGTACTCCTCTGGATCATTGCTCTGCTGTTGTGATGCATTCATTTTGGTATAAAAATTAAATTGAATTAAAATCAGTTTATCTATATAATATATTTATTATAATTTTTATCTGTCAGTATATAATAGTATAAAAGCTTGTAGTCACTACTGTTTATTCCACATAAGGCTTTAAAATTTCCATATTAATTATTTTTGGTTGTAAATGTGCACTGTTAATTGTATGTTTTGATGAATTTGATTTTTTTATAATTTTAATCTTAAAACAGACACTCAGATTATTTATTTCCTTTTTATGTTCTAGATTGTATGTCTTAATTAGGATGAACTGGTAACAATATTATAGATTCACTGATTTGCTTTGATATTTGATGTTTTTGTTGTTTGTTTCAGTTGCTATTGAGGCTTGTTGTTGGATTGAATCTTTAACTTTTATGACTGAGTCTGGTGTGTTCTTAAAAAACATAGTAGCTTTTTCTGTGACTGAAACTCATTTTTTCTAGTGCTTGGTACATTTGTTGTTGAATCATCATACATTTGTTCCCAGTTTGCATAGATTGTTGTGTGTCTGGTATTTTTACCAAACAGTGTACATTTTCCATGTAATTAGCTTCTATTTGGATCTAACAAGTTGAAATTTGTTGTGTGACTGAACCTGTGTGTTCTAAATTGACTAATATTTGTTTATCTCAACAGGTTTGAAAACTACAGTACTATTACTTAAATAAATAGTTTGGTCTATATGAACTTTTTAAAGCATTATAGTTTTTTCTTTCTAATAAAAATAATTTTTGATATAGATTCAGGCTATTAATTAAAAAAATTCAATAATCAAATTTAAATAAAAATAAAAGCTATAAATTTCTTTTTAACTAGATTGCTTTTCTTTGAAAACAATGAAACACGTATTGGTTCAAAAAATAGTGCCGTGGGGGCTATTAAATTAAGCATTATATAGTTTATTAAAAAATCCAAGGCATATTTTAGCAATAACGACTTTTGTATTGAGACTAATAATTTAAATATTGAAGTTTGTATGCTTTTTAAATGAATATGTGAACTGAAAATATTAAACTTCATTTCTGAGAAAATACAACATAATTTATTTTTAATTACTTCAAGAAGTTTAAATAATTTTTTAAAAACACTCAGTAGTACGACTTAATTAAAGTTGATTTATATTATATATAAGTAATTAAGTGACAAAATTTCAACTAATATGATTTTAATTTTGGTTTTTTGATTTATCTCATTCGAGTTTGTAAATTCATTAAAATTACATATTATAAGAAAAAATGCTATTTCGAGCAGCTTTTCCTTTTTAATGAAAATATAGGTTTGTCATTGAGTTTTAAAAATATTAATTTAATGTTTTTAGGTAAAAATTAATTTATCTTTTAAGAAGATGAGATTTGGCATATGTAATAGAATCATGTAGATTTTGGGTGGTTTAAATTGACTACTTAAAAACAGTACATCTTAACTCACTTTTATCAAAAATTTGATTCAAATAGATATTATTTCTCTTTTAGGAATGTATTTATTAATGTGTAGCCTGCTTCATATGCATTTTGGTTGTAAATTTATGCAAATTTTATAGGTTCTCTTATAACACTTTAGCAGCTTTGATATAGCTGAAAATAAAATAAAAGGCTTAAAATTTATCTAAAGGTATCTTTATTTTTATAAAGCCTTAAACATTGTTGTGATGTTTAAAGAAAAATCTACATTTATTAAAATAGTATATGTAAAGAAATTAGTTGAATCTTTTATCATTTATAAAGATAAAACAGAAGTTAAAAATAATAAATGCCTAAAAATGACTTTAACAAAGAAAATGTTATCTTTTTTCCCCATTATGAATTCATAAAAGAGAATTTTCTGGATGAGGTTATTTTTAATGTATCTGAAATAGTGAAAGAATATTTAATGGTTTACTTTATTGAAAAAAAGATTAATTTTAAAGAATTTTATATCTATACAAAAGTGATAAGTGAAAAACTGGCAAAATATCATCCTATTCTTTTTTATAATAAATTTTATACAAATCCATACCAGCTAAAATTCTTTGTACTTTCACATGTAAGAGAATTTTTAAATCAAAGTGGGATAGAATGAAACTATTGTCCTTTAATAAAAATACTTTGAGAAATCAAAGCTAAAATGACTTACTTCATAATTAAATCTATTTTCTTATATATTGAAATCTTAAAGATTATATTAAAGTTTAAACAAATTAGCTTAAAAATTAAAGTAACTATTATATTAAGTGTTATGTTTTTATTATTTTACCTTTTGTTATACCTCTATTAATATCATACTTATTTTCATCCTAAAGCTTTATATTCACTGAAAGTTCCTTTTTTAATTCTAAATTATGTTCAAAACTAAAACAATGTCATATTTACAATGATTAATTTGATCAAAAATTTTAAAGAATACCATGATTTACTTTTTATTAGTTGGATGTAATCAAATATAAATCATAATATTTTATTAATTTAAATTAAAGTGGCTTTATACCTGTTTAGACAGACAAAAATCAGCCTAAAAATCAGTTCAGTCCAGAACAGAAGTGAAATAATTTCACTTGAAGGTCAATTCTACTCAACAAAATTAACACCCAACCAGGTACCTGATTACAAAAATAATCAAGCATACATTTATTGAAACATCTTTCATTACTCCCTCTTGGAAAATTAATTTCTTGAGTGATACCTGACTAACCATTAAGTTGGTGGCTCTCTTATCAATTGCCCATCTAATACTAAGATCAAACCTTGCAAGTCCTAAGCAGAACAATACTTGGACAGGCCCCATGACTATCATTATGTACATAGACACTATGTGGCTTAGTATTATACTAAATAAAATCCTTATTTAAATAAAACAAAGTATTATTCTCCTCTTAAATTTTCCCTTTATTTTGTTTTATATAGTTCCAAAAAAGTATATAACTGACAGTGGTATCAGAAGTAGGCTATCTATACCTACTTACCCCAAGAAAATTATCACTAAAAAATATCTCAGAAATGGCACTCCTCATCAGCTGGAGTGCCTATGAGGATGTCAGGGATTCTTTACCTGACTACCTGACTCTTATTGACAGCCTTGGGAAAACATAGCTTCAAACCAACACCAGAACAAAAATTTTGAAGACACCCAGTCAAAAACACAACACAACAGTCTTAACAATATTACTTGGCATTTGGAAACCTTGGGGACTGGATTTAAACTCAGGATGCTTCTAATGAATGTATTGTTAGTTCTGGATCAACATAAACCTTTGATTTACCTTTTTATTACCTTGTAATTCAATTGGTTTTTGCTTTTGAAACGCCTTTCAAATTGAAAGTGTTAATAATAAGTTTGTAAATGTCACTTACCACCTTGCTCCTGATTGGCTGCGCCTAGCTTTCCAACCGACCAGTGACCCGCTCTCTCTTCTTTTAGTACAAGTTCCGTACTCTTCACTATTTGATCTTCTGCTTGTATACCGCCTGATTAGCATGAACATTGTGAGATCTTTCTGGCTCCTCTACTTACATCAGGCTAGTTTGAGAATAATTAAGCAATTATTTAAGATGCACTTAAAACAGGTGAATTTAAAATGATTAACTCAGATAAATCATCTCATTTCCCAGACTCCTCTCAAATACTTAGCCATTATTTTCAAGCTATATAAGCTCTAAACCTTTCTTCAATTCAAATGTTCCAACAATAAAGATTATTCCACTCCTTGCTACTCCTCCATTTTCTGATAAAACACATTTTTGAAGCCATGAGAGAAATTCCATTCCTATCCTGGTTTCTAGTTTAATTCTTGCCAGTGGTGTCGGCCTTGGAAAATCCAACTCCTACAACCAACTGGTACAACTCCTCCCCAAATGACGCCCAACAGAAGGAATCCCTTGCCCATGGATGGTTCAAATATCCTCATGGACATTGGGGACGTAAATTCCACTATGGCTGTTTGTTTACTACACCACCTACTGAACCTACTCTGGTTAGACCTTATTCCTCCTTTTACCTCTTGACGTATTTGGTAGATTACTATCTACTTAGACGTTTCAGTTCTATGTTTGGAAGATTTGCTTATCTAGGACACCTTGGACATCTTGCAATGGTCACAGTTCCTATTGGCTTGGTAATAGCAGGTTTGAATGTAGGGGCTTTGGCCCATCAGCTAGGGAGTTTATTCCCTGCCAAGTGAGTCCCTGACAGAGGAGGGATCAGACTTCCCTATGGTTTTGCTGCCTTTATTATTGTTATTGTTCCCATTGAAAATCCAATTAACTCAGTACTTACAGAATCCTGAACCAAACTGCAGCAGCATTCATACCCAATGAACCTATTATAGTATTACAACATCTCTATTATGCTGAGATTAGGTCATTTAAAAGACTCTGCTGAGAGAATTCCACCCTTTGAATCCAAAGTATGTAAAGAAAATTCACATTATGTAATGAAGTCCTTTTCTTTCACACAAAAACTGGGATTTTATGAATTTAAATTGGTTGGGAAAAGTGACAATCATTTAGCATTTAAAAATTCAGATTCCTTATTGGATTCAGATTGTAAATCCAATCATTTAACGCTGAGCAAAATATGTTTGAAATTTGAAAATAAAACACATTTTCACTATATGGTTTATGATCAAAGAAAAAGAAAAAGTCACACATTTAATATAAATTCTATTTTAAATCAAACCCAGGAAACTCCAGACAACAGCAACAATGTTAATGAATTTAAATTAGCAATTAATGGCTCCAAAAATATCCAAACTTTAAATCTATCTAATCAGCATATGATCAAATGCACACTTAAATTCAATACATTACCATCCAAGCCAGAGAACCTATTAAACAACAGAATCAAAACAAGCCTTGTAACTACTTGTCATCCAGAACAGTCAAACCTACCTGCATATGGAAAAGAAACCAACTGCATCCTGCAAGCAAACTCAAGCCTTACTTCTTCCTGTTTTGCAGGCTGAAGCTTGCTGCAGACCTGTAAAGCCATACTTCACCACTAGAACTTGCAGGACCTAAGGGTAAACACAAATTTCCTCCCTCACTTTCACTTCAGTATTTAAGCTGAATTTCTTTCCCTGAGTAAATTGCTCCAACTTTTTTATTTCTTTTAACATCCACAAAAACTCTATATTCTCACCTTCTAACTGATTAGTAGACTATTGTGATCCTCTATAAAAACATGAAATTCCTCTTCCTTGTGTGAGTTTTTTGTTTTTTACTAGGATACTTCTGGGCTAATGTGAGCTTTGAAACTCCTGATCCCACACTAACTGACAAATCTGAGGATTTCATCTGGTAGTTTTTTGGTCCACACCACTGCCATGCTCCTTATGTTGAAACTGTCTGGCTCCCTCCAATTATCCACTCAAGGCTCCATAGTTTGTCTTGGGCTACACCAGCATATACTACTTGGTAAATCACTTTACTTCCTTTTTAGGAAGATTCAAACTGCTAGGCTACTTATTACATATGTTGATGATAGGGATTCTAGTAAGAACCACTCTAGTCAAATCAACTTGGGAGCTCTTCTCCATTCTATTAGGGAGAAGCTCCCAAATTAGTGGATCCCTGACACATAATTAGGTTACCAAAGAGACTCTTTGAAATTAAATTTTCCCTCTGGGTCATATAAATAGCCTCTCAATTTACAAGTGAATGGTTTGAGAACAGCCTCACCCAGAGTAAAAAGTAGGATATGTTTAAAAAATTATAACTAGAAAATTTTCTCTCAAGGATAAAAACATGATGATAATTTAGGAGCTTATAACTTTCAATATGACCATATCTATTGACAAGTATGTAGCTGCATATAATGATATTTGCAATTGAGCCCCCAATGACATGGATTTTCACTGTCCTGAAATATTACTTGATCTCTAAAATGGGCTTTCAACCCACATTAGATGTCAGTTTGACATGAGCAGATTATCAACCTCCAAGAAAGATTCTTGGAAGGGAAACAGGATTTTCATAAATCTGACACCTTATACATGACCAAAAAATGTAAGGAAATTCCTTTGAAAAAGAAGGGCACTTTTCCTAATAATCAAGCCAATTGAATCAATAACCCTAACACTCAAAGTGTAAGTTGTAACACCTGAAAAAACCATATGAGTACTGACACTGCACATGAAGAGAGAAAAGGTCAAGGGAGTGCTTAAGCAAGCTGTCCTCTCCCATATTACAATACTTTTAAATGGACCAGGATGTGGATTCAATCACTGTTATCCAAGTGTCCTCCAGTGATCCTATACTGTATGACACCCAAACCAGAAGTAAGTCAGCATTTATCTTTTTTTTTTGCAAATACCAAGAATAGCTCTATTTGACACTGGAGCAGACCAGTCTTTTTTTGACAAGAAATTTGCCACCCTCATGAAATCAACTAAAACCAAAAGCAATTTAAAACAGGTAATCAAGCAGATAACAGAATTTTCTCAGTCATAAGAGAGGCTAAGCTCTTTTGGGCCCAGATAGGAAAAGTTTAAGCCACCTTTGGCGGACCCATTATTTTAATACCTAAGTACAATATAGTATCAAGGAGCTGGATGTATGGGTATTCTAGTCACCACCAACACACTTAGCATCCAGTCATTGCCTGGTTTGATGTCAATTCAATATCCTTTTCTACATAGCAAGAAAGGCAACAAACCAATATCACATGACTTGTCCAAGTATTCAGTGACTCAAACCTATTCCGCATATGACCATCCTTATTTTTGATCCAACTTAGATCCCTGCCATAGCGCAAGCTATATGAGTCTAAATTATTATCCAATAAAACTTAATTTTTTTCTTAATTCCATATTTGAAGCTTCCCTACAAGTTGCTCCTCATTACTGGTAGCGGCTACAGTTTTTTTACCACACCCATGAAAGAAAGAATGACTGAGAAAAACCTGCCCACCTTTGCTCACGTACTCAACCAGGCCACATCCCAGGAGACCTGTAAGATGTACTTCTGCACCCACAATATTGACAAAGATATATCTAGTGGATGCAGCATATTCAAAGGACTGGTCATGCCCAAAGCATGCACCAAGATATTCAATACAGTTGCTCTCTCCAACCACAAACAAACACACAACTGCCTATCACATGCAAAGTTACCAACACCAAGTACATTAGTACCAACAATTTATCTGGTAAAAACAAAGAAAACATCATCAACTGGATAGACCACTCAGCTGCAAAACTCTGCGCCAGCCGCATCCCCCACAATAATGAGTCCAGGAAGCCAGCAAACACCTGTACAAGGCCGCAGCTAACTGGTTTGCCACTTGGGTCTGCTAAAAAACTGACAAACAGCTCAATAATTGGGAAGAGTTCAAAGCCAATATCATCCAAAAATTCTGTGTCATCAAATCCCTCCAAGACATTGCAATACAGCTCAACAATCTTCCTCAGAAGACCACTATAACAGTTTACGCCAATGAATTTGAGGAAATACACCGCAAGATCCAAAACTCAGCACAAGCTGACAACGTGCACACTAGAGCCTCATTATCAACAGAATGAAACACTCAGCTGCTGCCCTCATCTGCCCAGAGGCTAACACCTCCATGCCTGTGCTCATTGCAGAAGCCAAGCGCACAGAAAAACACGCAAACATGGAATATGCTGCATGCAACAGCAACCGCTCCGTAAACGGCAATGGCAGAGACAACTCTAATGATAACAAGCGCCAAAACACCAACCATAGCAACAGAAACTCCAATTTTAATAATGACAATTGTAGCCAGAGCGCAAACTGCTCCTGTCCCAAGAAAGAGGACACTGCCAAAGTGAACAATGCTGAAATAGCAACCTGCTATGAATCTGACCCCACATTATCTGACCTCAAAGGTCTCAAAACAGAAGAACAGGGAAAGAGGAGGGGAAACAGGCTTAAGTGCCCCTTTCTCCCCCCAACTTGACAAGAAACTGTACCAAGGCACAAACTTTGCTGCTTGCATCCCATGTGTCCCGCAATCCTCCATTTTCATGAACTGAAAAATTAAAGATCACTCACGACTTCTTGTCTACCCATGCACATATAAATCTCATACAAATAAAAAAATTTACTCTGGTGCACAACATACTGTGGCTAGCAAACCTTTTGTAATTAAGTACAAAATACCAGTTGTCAAATCCAACTTCAAATATGCCAGAATGGCAGAAAAATCAAAGGTTCTATTGAAGGCAAAACAACTCCCTTCATAATTGACCTCCAAGGCATACAAACGTCCATCAAAGGACTTGTCATGAACAAAATAAACTACAATATTGTAGCAGGCATGGACTGGTTCACCTGAGTGAGCCCCAGCATATGTTGGAAAACAAAAACCATGACCATCAAAAACAACAGAGTCAATATCAATATCCTCAAAGAATCCAATAACCTCATTCTAAGAGACACAGTATTTGTCCAGGTCATAAACCAAGACAAATCAGAAAGTCTAACCAAAGATAGTACCCTCCACATAATGAGGTACACTGAATTCAATAACATACAAACACAAAAGATCCAATGCCCAGAACTTGCGGCACTCCTAAATGAATATGCTCATGTATTCAAAGAAGAACTCACATAGTTACCCCCTGAACAGGAGGTCAAACATGGCATCAACCTATGCAAAGCTATGCCTAAACCTTCACCCCTTTACAGAATCTCCTCCATGAAGACCCAAACCCTCAAAAACACACATTGAGGACAATCTAGCAAAAGGATTCATTTGCCTGTCTGAATCCTCATGAGGGCAGCAGTGTTATTTGTAAAGAAAAAGAAAGCACTCTGCGTCTAGTAACTGACTACAGAGCACTAAATGCAAGAACAGTAAAGAATAAATATCCCCTTCCACTCATAGAGGATCTGTTTTCAAGACTCTCAGGTGCCAAATTTTTCTCCAAAATTGACCTCAAATCTGGTTATAATCAAGTCAAAGTAAAAGAGAAAGACATACCAAAAACTTTGTTCCACACACAATTTAGATCTTTTTAATGTAGAGTAATGAACTTTGAGATGACCAACACTCCCACAACGTTTGTCAAAATTATGAACCAAGCACTAAACGGTCTTTCAAATACATTATGTTATCTCAACAACATCACCATATTCTCAAAAACCAAAGAGGAACACCTCACATATGTCTGCAAGACACTCAATTGACTTTCAAAGCACAAACTTTATGCCAAGCCTAGTAAGTGCCAATTTATGGAAAAAGAACTCCTGTTCTTGGGCCACATTGTCTCTTACAGTGACATCAAAGAAGACCAGATAAAATAAAAGCCATAAACAACATGCAACGCCCCACCTCTGTTAAACAAGTTAGATGCTTTCTTGGTATGGTAGCTTACTTAAGGAAATACATCAAAGACTGAAGGAAACTATACACACCGATCAATAACTTAACCAAGGGTAATGCCAAAAAGAAATTCATCTGGACACCAGAATGTGACAAGAATTTCCAACTAATGAAACAAGCTTTGATTGAATCACCAATCCTGCAATACCCTAATAACAATGGGTGCTACAAGCTTGGTTGGATGCCAGCAACACCGCCATTGGCGCAGTACTACACATCTGCCAGCCAGGGAAGCAAGACTTCCTGCCAGTAGCTACAAAAGTAGAAAACTAACCAACACTGGACAGAGATACCCAGTAAACAATAAGGAATTGCTAGCAATATATCACACATACAAGAAATGGAGATGTTATCTAGAAGGAGATTTAAACTCCCAAATACTAACTGACCAATAATCCCTAATCTATTTCAAAACTCAGAACACACTTACACAGCAACAAGCCCTAATAGATGTCCCTTCTGGAACAGCTCAATTTGGACATATAGTATAAATGGGGCAGAGCTGGTCACAGCTGATGCTCTCTCTAGGCTATGTCAGCCAAGAGAGGATCATCCCAACCACCTGGACCCTGACTGGCCTAATCTATATAACACTAAATACAAGACAAAAGGGAAAGACCTCTCCACACATCAACTAACCCATGATATATTACAGTAGTTTATAAAGCTATGGCAACAACCAAAAATACTTCAGATTTAAACAAAATGATATCAGATTTGAACAAAATCCAAGTTGCGTGAGATTCAGGATTCAATCAATTTATAAAATTTCAGTTAATAAATGAACTGTCAAACAAAAAAACAAAATTTCACTAGCCCATTATATGAAATTATATCAAACATCAAACAGTGTAGTTCAAACCACAAACAAAATGAACTGACACAACAAGTGAAATGGATGGATGCTGTTCTGGAGTATATTATAATCCAATCAGGATTCATATGAGGCACTAACAGAAGAACTAAAACAAAACAAAACTTGAGCAATCTAGAAGCAAGATTACACAAGCACAAAACAAAATGAACTCACACAAGATGTGTAGTATGAGCAGTCTAAAATAGAAAATATTAATTTAATAGCCAATCAACAGCTATCCAATTTAGGAATAGAGGCATTTTATCCATTTTCATAGCTCCAGATTTGTAAAAAAAGGTTTTGAGAACATTCCAAATATGGACTTGAGATTATAATAAAAATAAATGATTAATTTTTAAATTTTCTACTTTTAGTGATTTTATCCTAGGTTTTTACAATGGTTTTTACAAGCAACATCTTTGACAGTGCCAGCAGCCAAGCCAGCAGCAGCCAGACCAGCTTCAATGGAGGCAAGGCTCAGAACGTGGAGGGACCTGTTTATACCCAAGCCTTTGAGGTGGGTAACAAGGAAGCTGACCTGTTAAAGTCTCCCAACTCCTATGGCTTTGACTTGTTCAGTAGTCATCCAGTGTCTAGCTCTGCCCCTGTCCTGTACCCACCCCCACACAAGCTGTCCGTCAACCAACCAATCAGGATGGCAACCTTGATTTGGAACAACTTCCTGCCACCGCCCAACCTGCCCCCCCTCAGCCAATCAGGCTTCAGCTCCTGCCACCCAGCACCCCAAACGCAGAATAATCACTGCCCAAATTCTTCAGGAAATTGTGGCACTCAACCTGCAGGGTCTGTCCTGGGATCAGATAGCCAGCCAATTACAATTCACCCGGGCTACTATTATGCAGGAATTCAACAACCTGATGAACAGGGGGAATCTGATTGGGATAGCCAAGAAGCCCAAGAGGCTCCCCAAGTCACAAATATCTGAGGCATACCCAATCATGCTTGACCTCCTCCAGCAGGATCCCAAGCTTCCCATGACCCAGGTCCAGAAGCAACTTGCAAACCATGGCATTTGGGTGTCTGAGCGCATGGTGCAGTTCTGGATGTATGGGAAGATGGCTTCAATACAGGTTCTTACCAATTTTGCCAACAACCAATGGGATGGCACTGAGGATTCCCCATATGACACTGCAATCAAATCAACCCTGTTCAGATGCTTGACAAGTCTAACAGATGACATCATGTTTGTATCATACTACAAGTTATCAATTGCATTTGAAAATTTCAGTGAGCAAGGAAAATCTGCTGCCAAGAATAGAAGTAAGAAGGTCAATAAGGGGATGTTTATTGGTGTGTTTCTGGCTGTTTCAGCCAAGGGTTTTGTCTACTATTGGACAAACCCAGATTTAATCAATGGCTACTTGTACAGCCACATCCTTGGTGGATTACTCAACTCCTGGGATGGCTTGAATTCCAAGCACCGGGGTTTCTTGAGCCACAGGATGGAGGGTAGCTCCACCTCTGAGGCCATCCAGTGACGCAGGCACCAGGCCTCTGTGTACCCAGCTGGTCACGCAGACATCTATCTGTCTGATGCTGTCTTTTCCAACATTAGAGATACACTACAGGAGTGCTGCCCTCAGGCTTTCAAAGACCTCTATCTTGGAGTCCTTGACCACAATTTCTCTTTGGCCACCAAATGGTGGCTGACTTGTTTGCCCAAATTGTCTTTTGTGTGAACATGGGCAACCAATCATGGAAAGACAAGAGCCTTCCACCTCAGACCACTGCCATCTACCAGCCCATCCAGCTAATGACCAATGAGGAATCAGACAAAGTTTAATGGCAGCCATCATGCAAAATCCTCCTGCCTCCACCCCCGCCACCAACACCCCCACCTTTCAGCCTCACCCACCCAATCCCAGACCTCACAGGCCAGCACTGTCTCAACACCTTTCTTCCTGTGCTATTCTGCCTCCTAGGCATCACTCTTCCCTGCCCCAATAAACCCCCTGTCACCAAACATTTTCTATTTGTATTATCTTTATTTTGAATTTTAATTGTTCATGTTCTCTTTGTTTATAGTTGGTTTTATTCTTTATATTCAGCTTATTTTTATAAAAATTATATTTTTTATGCCATGTATATAGATCCAGAACACAGTTATTTTTAGTACCCAGACACAGCCCCTTGTGAAAATATTAACAACAATTTGGAGATCAGCTAAATTTGAATTATAAAATTATAGCCTAATTGTGTTTAGATAAAGAGTGTACTAATCCTACTACAAACCTTAATGATAAACTTTAAGCCAATAAGGAGCCAAGTGATAAGTGATTGTTGTGACATAAAGAGTCATTCAATAATTCTTTGGTGTATGTGCGCTAATTAATATGATTGGCTGTATATTTAGATATTGTATGCCATTGCCGCTGGGGAGAGTTGTTGATGGACTAGTGCCCAATCAGCTACTGTATTAGCACTAGTCCATCCACAATTAGCCACAGTGGCAATGGCATACAATGGCAAAACATCCAGCCAATCACATTAATTAGCGCACATGCACCAAAGAATAATTGAATGACCCTCTATGTCACAACAATCACTTATCACTTGGCTCCTTATTGGCTTAAAGTTTATCATTAAGGTTTGTAGTAGGATTAGTACACTCTTTATCAAAACACAATTAGGCTATAATTTTATAATTCAAATTTAGCTGATCACCAAATTGTTGTTACTATTTTCATAAGGAGATATGTCAAGCGCCAAAAAATATTATGGTAATCAAGGAAACAATGCCAACACAAAGCAAACAACACATATTGAGATGAGCGTAAAACATATACACAATGGGTAAAAAGATGGGATAATGTAGTAAATAGGAAAACAAAAAGGAATAAACAAAGAGTCAATAGTATCAAAATAATACAGAATTTATTGGGGCAAAAGCTATAAAAACATATGAAAAGGTTAGTAAAAAATCAATGAGAGAATTAGAGAAGCTTTTGAAGGATCTTAACTTGGCAATTGCCAAAACCAAAGACAAGGCTGCTGTCCTTACAGGGGGACAAAATTGACAAGTTTTCCGCAAAGGCCCTAATGACAAAAATACCAGACACCCCTGAGAAGACCATCAAGCATCTTCTCAACATCCAGAAGACAGTGGTTGAGGGCCTTCATTTAAGGCATACAATCTTTTTGTGCCGTCCGTCTGGGTTGACAACCTGGAGATTTATGAACATCTCAAACCTGCCAAGCGTGCCAGACCAGAGGATAAAGAATTGCTCACACAACTGCTTGCGCCAAGAATGGCCAAGCCTGTTGAAGCAGCCGGCAAGGAAGAAACACATGAAGGTAAAATAAAAAAAATCAATAAATTTTTTAAAATACTTACCTGTTTTTTAGAGAACATAGATAGTGAACTCTTCCAAGTCCTGGTCCCTTTTGTCCCTGCCACATTCTACACCAACTACGCCACTCATGTGACCAAGAAGCTGTATCTGTCCCCCCTGTATTTCAGGAGCTTGAAGACTGCATCCACGGGTCCTTTCCAATGTTGCAGAAGGCATTGGCTGAGCTTATGCATTATGAGGAGGCATCTGAGTGGGCAGTTACTGCCTACAAAGACGCCCAACCGGTCCGCCTGGACCCGGTTAACCTCAGTGGATTTTACTGTGTAAACTCCATTGAGCTTGTTTAGGACGTCCAGGCAACGCTCCCGTTCAAGAATGTACTGGAGATGGGCCAAGCCCATGTGGCTGCTTGCTTCTGCTACCTCTTGGAACACACAATTTCTTACCTGCTGGACAACTTTGGGCGCGCAGTGGGAAAATTGGCTGTTGCAGACGCAACAGCCGTCAAGAAGTCAAAAATCCTCCTTGCCAACTTTGGGTTAGCCTGGAGTGCCAACAAGACAGGGGTCCCTGCAGCTATGGAGCTGACCTCTATGAAGACCAAGAATGATAAGAAGATCAGTGCTGTTTTTAATAAATTATGCAAATTTACAGAAGCCTTTGCTGGGCAAAGGCTTCATCTGGTGGTTTACCTTGGGTATCTCTTCTACTTTGTAATGGGCGCCAGAGTGGAGGATTTTGATGGGGTCCTTCTAGGAATCAACAAGGCCAGGCTCTCCCTGAACAGGAAGAAGGCCCCCTGGGTATGACTCAGTGGATCACATCATCCAGGATGCCCTGGTCCTGGCTGATATCTACAGGTTTTCAGCCCCGCCAGAGAAGCTGCTCCTCCATTTACACCTGACCCTACTCCCATTCATCAGAAGGCAGGAGTTTTTTAATAAGGATGTATCCACTGTCCATAGTGTGGCGGTGGAGGTTGTGCGCCACCTCCATTGTGGGGTGGGTATATACAGAAGAACTCACTACAGGTGCTCTTAATAAATTCTCTCTTTCAAAAAATTTTATTGCTATTTATATTATTTTTATTATATTAAAATTTTCTAATTCTTATTATAGCAAAAAAGATTTGCAGAATATATCCTGAGAAGGTCTCAATAAAAGCATAATAATATATTTCAGTAAAATCTACTTCTGATTTATACATATTACATTTAACTTTTTTTGATTATTATATTTATTTTCCAAAAGTGATATTAATGTGTTTGTGTAATCCAGTATCAAGCGTTTGGGATACCCTTAGATGACACAATAAAAAATGATTATAAATAAATAAATTACTAACCTTCATTGATTGTCCTGCTGAATGTGATTGCAGGCTTGGAAGCTTCTAAATATAAAATGATAATTAATAAATCCTAAATAGTAAATTAGAGAATATAAAAAGGTTGGACACACTAAGCCTTTAGTTGATTGGCTGTTTGGCAAGGCATGTAGGGATGATAAAATCAGCGTGGCCATAGAAATTAGCCACGGTCTCAGCTGGGAGGGTGTGGATCCCACCTGCAGCAAATCAAAGAGGTCCTTGGTCCCAGTTGGGCTCCCTTGCTTTACAACTTGCTTGAGCCACCCAAAGACTTCCTTGATTGGATTTAGGAATGGCAAATAAGCAGGGAGGAAGAGAAGGCGCAAATTTGCCGTGGTCAATTGCTGGGGGCCACTGAGCTGTTGATGTCAATCATTGGGAGTTCCTCAAGAATATCAGCCACCTTATTAAGACCAACATTGTCCAGCACAATTATGTTGGTGAAGCCCGGGCTTGTGCGCCTCAGGTGCTCCTGGACCAATTGGAGAAATAATGGAAAGGTACAGCTGTTGTGAGAATCCAATATCATTTGATACAGCTTGATTTCCTTTGTACCAAAGAGAGCCACCATGGAATAGGCTGTGACATGGACTGCAGCACGCCAAGCTACCCCATCATTTGAGCCTTTGGGGACATACCCATTGCGCATTGACAAGGCAAATGCTGATTTGTCATATAGTAAAATTTGACTGTCCCCTTGGCTTTGAGGGCAGTGTACGCCTCTGCATAGTTTTTCCAGGTCTCAATGTTGGTTGGGCTATTCCAATTGTATGGAGATACCCAAAGCTTTTTCCAGGAAAAGTGCATCTTCTTCAGAAGATGGTAGTAAAAGGAAATGGAAGCCTCATCCCCAAAAATGGACTTGATCATTGCCTGTATATTTACTAATTCAAGATGGCAGTCCCAGGTGATCCACTGGCGGATTGCCCATTGTGCTCCTTGGTGAGCATGGTGGAAACACGCAAGGATTTCTCTGTGGTAAGGACTTGGCCAGTATCAATGAACTTGTTGAAGGTCTTGCTGGCGTACTTGGGATCCACCCTACAAGGGCTGCATCTGCCTTTTAATTGCCCAATTCATGCATTATCTTAAAAAGGATGATGTGTTTGTTGCCAGGAATGCGCTTGTGAGCGGGCTTTTTAGCGGTGGGGATTGGCTCTTTGGCGTTAGGCACAACACAGGGCATGGGCACCTTGGTGTAAAAAGCTGCAACTTTCTTCAACACTAACTGCCCCTTGTCAGTTCTGAAGAACTCAGGCTCTTTGTCCTCTTCCTGATTGCCATCACTGATATAGGGCTTGTAGCTAGTATCAAGTACAGGCTTCACCTTCTCCAGCATGGCTGACAGGACCAACTCTTGCCGGTACACAACGTCAAACACGTATGAAGTAAGTTCTACCTCCTTGTTTCTAACTTTCTTTTTAGTGGTGGCCTTGGTGGGCTTCTGGGTCAGCTTTGTGACCCAAAGGTTGATGCTTCATACCCTAGCAGCTTGTGCTCCTTGAACCAGCTGTGTCAGTGCAGTGTCACTATGGAACTCTCCTCTCCTGTCTCCTTCTTGAGTAGGCACTTAGGTTTCAATAACTCTATTCTTTGACCTGCGGGGGCAACCACACCCGTGGTGCACAACTAGTGTATTAGTACTCTGTTGTTGTGTTCTTATCATTTTGAGAATTTAATAAAGTATTAAATAAATTTCAATTAAGTTACTCCCTAATTTTAATTTTTGCTTTTATCTGTTTATGGATATTCAACTTATATTTTTCCCACCCAATATCACAATTATAGATTTTTTATTTCTTAGTTGTTTTTGGTTTTACCATGCCCATTTTAGAATACCCAAAAAAATTTCCACCCATTTTCACAGATTTACGCCAAATTAAGCACCCAATACAATATTTTTAAAATTTATGTTTCAGATCTTGTGTCTTGTTTAGATACCTTGGTATCATTCTTGATTATAACCCATTGCACAAACTGATTGAGTGATTTTGTTTACATAGTGAGTTGCTATTGTGTTTTGTTTTTGGATTGAGTTTTTATACACCACGCTTGGGTGTATTTTGTCACTGATTCACATATTAAGCATGTGTACACCAAAAGTCAACTCACATCATTTTGTTTGTAAAAATTAAGGTATTTTGGATTGTATTTTGAATGGTTTTGCTTTGCATGTGAGCCCTTTGTTGCTGTGTTGACCCATTTTGCCTATTAACGCCAATAAACCCTGTTAACAAAGTGGTTATTTTAACCTGAGAGTTGGATTTGATCAAACCTTAAATCATTTTGTTTAAATCTGAGGTATTTTTGGTTGTTGCCATAGCTTCTAAAACTACTGTAAACAAAAATTTAAAATCTAAAAGCATCAAACACTCTACAACATTGCCTCTAAGCCACAGGCCAACAGCAGAATTTAACACCTAAACAGCAAACTCATCAGAACCCTTGAGAAAATTAATGGATGGTAAAGCCAAAGACACATGGCCACTATACGTGAAACATGCATTCTTAGTATCTCAGTCACACACCAATCAAGGGACAGGCTACTCACTGTTTGAGCTAATTTATGGATACAAACCAGAGATAGCTATCCCTAATAACCAACTGTATGTAAAGATCCCCCCATAAACCCTCTCACAGAGAACAAGTACCAGCTCTACAACACATACGCCTCAAAGCTAAAATACAGAAACTGAAAAGACTCAAAGCACAAAAGGTAACCTCTACAGAGGAATTAATCCCCATCAACTCCCCCATCTGGGTCCTGGCTGGAGACAGAAAGAAGCTAGACTCAGTACACAGGGGACCAGGAAGAGTCATCAGATACCAACCAGACAGAAACACCTATCTAGTTAAGTTCCAAGGCGCCAAAGAACCTGTCTTCAAGAAATACCACAGATCCCACATTTGCCTCAGCAAAGGGGAACACTTGACATGGCTAGTACCCACAAGCAAACAACTCCAGGAACATTAGGCAGCAGCTGTCAAGACAAAACCCCCTCCTGATATTCCAGAGTAACCCCTTAGGGGGTGTGTGTGTCAAGGATCTGGATGTACAAGTATTCTGGCTACCGCCAACTCACTTAACATCCAGTCATTGCCTGATTTGGTGCCAATTCAATATCCTTTTCTACATAGCAAGAAAGGCAACAAACCAATATCACATGACTTGTCCAAGTATCCATTGACTTGAACCCATTATGCACATGATCATTCTTATCTTTGATCTGACTTAGATCCCCACCACAGCGCAAGCTATATAAGTCTAAAGTATTATCCAATAAAACTTACTTCTCTTCTTCTTAATTCCATATTTTTAGCTTCCCCAAAAGTTGCTCCTCATCAATTGTATTAAGGCTGGATTAGATGAGGAAGACAAATTTTCACATTTACTGGGAAGGCTACACCCTCACTATAAAGAGAGACAAAGTCCACTGCCATGTCTACTCTACACACTTTAAAACTCTCATGAGAGACCATGTGTTTGTGAAAATTGTGAAAACAGAGGAAGAAAATGATGCTAGCAAGATTGACTAGAACAACTGTTCATACAAGATTATCCATTTCAAAAATAAGGAAGCCACACAAGAAAAGGACCTCATACACCAAAAAATTCCAAGAATCCCCCTCTGTCTAACAAGAAAGTTTTCCAGGATTATCACCTGACAGGGGTATTCAACAAGAAATTTACCTAAAATGAAGTATACTTAAAAATCAATCCATCTACTGGTTAATGCTGCAAGAGCATGATGAACTAAAGGAATATCCAGATGAAGCTCTAGAAAAAAACTCACTAAACCATCAAAATCTTCTTTTTGGTGAAGCTGTTTTCTTTGTAGCTAAGAAAGGCATAGGCTTATGTCTTTTTACCAATTATAGAGCTCTTAACAAGGCCACAATTAAAAATAGGTATCACTTGCCTCTGATTGAAGGAATTTTTGATGCCTTAGAATGGTCTCAATTATTGACAAAGATTGACCTAACTGCAGGATATCACCAAATTCAATTTAATCCTGAAGACATCCCAAAGACAGCATTCAGGACCAAATACTGGTTATTTGAATGTATTGTTCTTAAATTTAGTATGACAAGTGCCCACAGTATTTTTAGGGCATTAATAGTTGAAGTGTTCAAGGAACACATTATAAAACACACCATAGTCTACCTAGATGCTATCATCATCTATAGCCCCAGAAAGGGGCAACTGTTAGAGTAAAATAGTAAGCAACATTATTCAAAGAGAGGCAATGTGGATAGAATAAACAAATTGTCGATTGTTTGAGTAGCAGGAGACCAAATTGGGAGGACATTTGGAGAATCTTTGCACCAAGGATTGTACAGCAGAGGATGGCAAGGAAAATTGATATAGCGCAAATGATTTGCAGAAAGAAATTGGAAGAAGGATCTGCGGGAACCAGCATATAGAGTGTGGGCCAAGGGGTCACCATGGAGTCAACGGCAACCTTGATTAGGACAGAGGCTAGGCGCTCAAGGACAGGGGCAAATAGCCCCAGATGAGCAATCATTTCTGGGAAAACTTTTTTTATTTCAAGTGTAAATAAGCTATTTAGAAACAAGTTTCTAGAGGTGGATGGGAAAAGTCTCAAGGTGATTCAGGATGGGGATGGGGGGATTCCGTGGCATATGATTGGCTGTCAAGAATATTTTCAGCTGTTGGAGGGCCTGAATTGGAATTCAAATTGATGACATCATAATTCAAAAATTCTGGCAACCAGCATGTTGAGCGCTGCCATCCCCAAATAGCATATAATGTGTGATTTTCTTGTCATAATTATTTGGGGAAAATAAGTCAAATCTAGATTTTCCAGGGCTACTTGAGCAACCTCAGATTTGACCCATTTTTTGACAATGACAATGTTTGAGTTTTCTATTTCTTTCAAGGGTTTGGTGGTAGTTCTTCTCTGGTTTCTGGTTTTCTGAGGCCGTACATTCCTTCCAGTTGTCTTTCTATTGTAACAGCAACACTGGAAATATGTTAACATGGTACTTACCATCCTACATAATAATCAACTGGTAGCCAAACTGTCTAAATGTGAGTTCTTCTCTGCAGAGCTACCCTTC
The DNA here is from genome assembly GCA_014839935.2 of Entomophthora muscae. Lineage (NCBI taxonomy): Eukaryota > Fungi > Entomophthoromycota > Entomophthoromycetes > Entomophthorales > Entomophthoraceae > Entomophthora > Entomophthora muscae. Next base: position 22,098 of record QTSX02003757.1, read on the forward strand.
CTAGGACATATCATCAGCAAAGATGGAATCAAACCAGACCCTGAAAAGGTAAGAGCCATAAATGACATGCCTGCCCCTCAACAAAAGCAAACTTCAGAATTCCTGGGAATGATTTTATATCAAAATACTTATACCAGATTTAGGAATATTGAAAGCCCTGTTATCTACAATCACTGGCAAGATAATCAAGTTTATCTGAGCCCTTCTATAGAAGAAGTGCTTCCACCAGATCAAAGGTCATATTGTCATGTCCCCCATACTTCAGTACCCCAACCAAAAAGAAGTCTATAAATGGGAAAATTATGCCTCTAACTACACAAATGATAGTGTACTCCAAATACAGATATCATAAAATGAATCCCTACCTGTTGTATACAAACCAAGAAATTCTCAGAGGGTGAACAAATATGTCCCATCCATGACAAAGAGCTTATAGAAAATTTTTATTTTCTAACTAAGTAGCATTGTTGCCTTGAAAGGGCACAGATATTCAAAGTTCTAACCAACCATAAGTCATTGGTATTCTTTAAAACACAGCAACACCTATCTAGAGACAATATGAATTGATGAGCCTCCTAAAAAGATATCCAATGATAATTGAGTACAAACCAGGCAAAAGATTCTTACTGCAGACGTCATATTAAAGGCTATACTGTAAACATCTGCTTTGCACTAATAAAGACCCCAATTGGCCCATGTTAATGATGGGGAATCTCTAAGAGGGATTCCCATCTGTTAAACCAATGTAAATACAAGAGAAAGTCTTTAAGAACAAACATATGTTCAAAACTCATATGGTACTCTACACTTTATATTACCAAGCAGTGCTACTGTACCCTACATTCTGTCAACACAGAAGATTGACACAATCATTTGATATCACAGAGATCTGGACCATACCTTTAGCAGGAACCTATATAAATACCTCAAAATCTGCTACTAGTGGCCAAATATGATGAGAAACATCAAATAATTCCTTGATCTATGTTAAGTGTGTGAAAATTATGACCACTCTAAGGCACCTCAGGTCCCTTAATTCCTGTTTCTATAACCTGATCATTCAAGAAATAGAAAATTAAGTTGTTGAACTCATTCCAGGCAATAAAAAAGGCAAAAATACATCATCAAAGCCATTCACTATACAACAAGATGGTCTGTAGCACAATCTACCAAGGAGCACAAAGGAAATAATGTAAGATGGTTTATAGGCAATAAATTCTTTTACTGTTAATCATTTAAGCCTTTTCTTATGAATCATCAATCAATCTTATTTAAGGGGCCTAGCTGCTGGGAAACAGCTCTGTCAAAATAATGGGGGCAACTCCCCAGTAAGGTTCTGATTAAACAGGTTTGTGACCCACAATCTGACTTCCCAGTGACCCAAAGCCAAATGCAGAAGTCAAATCAAATTTCCAAACTCATTAACATGACCAGATAGCAATCTCCACACAATAGATGCCTCAATTCAGCGCTTGACTCTCTACAAAGATCAAGCCACCCCCCAAACATCCATTTAAGTGATCACCATAATCATTTTCCTACTATCCTGATTCACAATAACTATATAATACTTATTTCTCAATAAAGAATATTATCTAGTTTCCAAATATTTTTCCTCTTGTAACTTTGCTAAAACAGCACAGTTTCAACATTGGTAGAACAGGTAGGTTTTTAATCCTACCTTTCCTTTCAAAAAACCCTGTTTTCTGTACTTATTGCAGTCAACAAATATACAAAAGAATTATGTCTGGGCTCCCTGTAGACTAGATGCCCTACACAGCAGGGATCAATATATCATAAGGGTACATAATATACCAGAACATATTAATGCTGTTCCCTGTCTTCAAGGCTCTATCAGCCCAGGGGTTCTTCCAGGGCCCTTCTACGCCTCAAACAACTGACAAAAGTATCATGCCCGCCCAGGTAGCCCAAAAACTTTGTAGTGCCGCCTTGGAATAATTTGCCAGAGCCAATGATGACAACACCATAGCATGGACCCAATTGGTCCAAAGCAAGCTGACACAGATGAAGTGCTCAACACGTTTTTGGATTGTGGAGATATCTATTTGCCTGACCCATTATGCAGGAATCTGGTGAGATAAGTGATGCAAGAATCACACAAATCACAAACTGGCAAATGAGAAAGACCCAAGAACTCTCACCCCCAGGACGTTCCAGCTGCCCTCTGCCCATCAGCAATAACAGTGTTAACAGCAAACCCTCAAGCTCCAATGGTCATAGTAATGGAAACAATGGCCAATCCAACCATACTCATTTCAGATTCACCAGTACCCAAGGTAATCAGGACAGGGGAAAAGCCCAGGGAGAGTGTTGCAACTGAACCAATGATAATTCAGTATTTGATTGGTGTTGTGTAATGGGCCTTGGGGATGTCTTGGAGGTTAATGTGTGTGTTGATTGAAGTTAGAGTATAGTTGTAGGCCTAAACACAAATTAATACAAGTCCAATGACTCTGTAGGCTTTACCTTTAATTCTAAGGTAAAAACTGAGTAGAGTATAAAGGCAAGATGTAAATGTGAAAGTATGTTTTATTTAAGGGAAAGAAAGGAATTTATATACTATTAAAGCTACACAATGACTGCAGGAGTATTATTAACACCTGCACAATTTTTTGGAATACTACAGCATCTTCTTATATCCACCAGGTTCTTGCATCTGTGGTCCTTCCTTTTAGAGATGATTCAGACAATCCAACAGGGAAGAGTAAGTGTGCATTACTCCAGAGTGGGTTTCAGTTGCAGATGCCCATTAATTAAGTTGTTAACAATTCCCAAACCTGATCCATCAGGATGTAATAGGTTGGCCAAAGCGCCGTAACATCTGAATTCAATTAAGGAATGCAAATCTGTTGGATCTGACAGATTTGATTACAAACTGAAGTAGCCTTGACTATCAGAATTAATTCCACTGATAGCCTTGACTATTCTATCCATTAAATCTAATTTACAACAATTGGGGAAGACAACAGTCCAGTAGAAAGGACAAGAATAAAAATAATATGTTGTTTATTAAGGAATATTGTAATTAATATACTATATGGGGGAGCTACAAGACTCCCAGGGGGTGGCACGGTGGCAGGTTTCATATAAGGTTCAAAGCCAAGGAATAACTTGTGTGGGATCAGTGATGTCAAATTGGCAGCGCTCCTAATTAGAAGATAGTACTTGTAACTCAACATCCCCATCAGATTGATCCATGCTGTTAGACACATCATGGGTTGTCTCATCAAGCGCCCCATGTGTATTGTTAGATACATTAGCAGGAAAGGATAGAATCTCAGTTACAACAAGAGCAATAAGCAAGCCAAGCTCTCCCTATCAACCTTTCACCTTGCCAAACAATGAGTACCGCTTGAAGGACATGGATCAATGCCCAATGATCCAGGTCCCTTCAGGAAACCCAGTATTTTACACCATTACCAACATCCCAATAAATTGATGTCTTATCCTTTCTGCTTTTGAAGTCACAAAAGTTCAGCGCTCTTTGATCCAGGCACAGATTTTACCCTTGCTAACAGCCACTTTGTGAAGAATTTCAGGCTATCTACTAATCCTTTGCAGATTAATAAAGTACTTTTAGCTGATGAACATCACATTGCTGTCACCTGGGAACCTGTATCATTTTCTATTGCACTAGAGAACCTCCACTCCACCATCCAAGGACCTGTCATTGACTTCCCCAGATTTGATGTGGTACTTGGCTTGGACTGGATGAGAAAGAATAACCCCCACGTGGACTGGGCCACCTCAGTATTGACCATCAAACAAGAATGAGCCAACCACCAAATTTACCCTGAAACAGTAGACCAACTTCTTTAGGACCATGTCTTTGTACGTATCACAGAGACTTGTGAATAAAAGGACAACTTCAAGATAATTAATTGGGACTTCTGCAAGTATGAGGTCATACAATTTAAGGACCAACAAGACACTGTCACCCCTCAGGATCAGGAAAAGGTGGCTTGACATCCAGAGATCTTTAAGGAAGCCCTTCCAGGGCTGCCACCTGAGAAACACATACAACACACCATCCAAATCAAGGGTGCAGTTCCCAAGGCATGTCTCATATACCAACTCACATCAAATGAGGACAATGCACTCCATGCCTGTCTTAAATAAGCCCTGGAAAAGGGGCTCATTTAACCTTCACAATTCCCCTTTGGGGCTGCTATATTTTTTGTATCAAAAAAGGATGGTTCCCTCAGTCTATTCACAGACTACTGCACATTAAGCAAGATCACCATCAAGAATCACTACCCCATTCCACTCATTGACAACCTCTTTGATGTCTTAAGCAGGGCAACGGTCTTATCTAAGATTGATCTGACCACCGGATACAATCAAATTTGCATCAAAGAGGAATACATCCCAAAAACTGCATTCTGAACTAAGTATGGCTTATAAAAGTGTGTTGTACTTAACTTTGGAATGATCAACACCCCATTAACATTTGTCATGTTCATAAATAAAGTCTTTGCGCCACACATTAGAAAGCACACTCTAGTATACTTAGCCAATATCATTGTATACAGTCCTACTGTTGAGAAGCACCACAAGGATCTGAAGGCAGTGTTTGCAACTTTGGCGCAACACAAACTGCTTGCCAAGCCATCCAAGTGCCAGTTCTAGCGTTAACAGCTCCCCTTATTGGGGCACAAATATCTAAAAGCAGCATAAAACCTGAAAACTAAAGACCCAATCCATATGCAAAATGACACCACCCAAGGACAAGGGAGAACTTAGAACCTTCCTAGGCATGATATCCTATGTACATCAATTTTTCCAAGTTTGCGGCATCCTCACAGCACTGTTATCTGCCATCACAGGGGCCAAGTCCAAGTTTGTTTGGACCCCCCAATGCAACCTTTGTTTCCATTTCCTGAAGGAGAAACTAGTGTCTGCTCCCATCTTACAGTACCCAAAAAGGAAAAGTGATTATCAGATGAAGACAGATTCCTCTAATGTATCTATTAGAGGTTTTTTTGCATTAGAAAAGACACTGATAACTTTCTACCTGTTTGTCAGGGCTGGAAGCTGGATTATTATATAGCCAGGCCACCAAGAATTCCAGCCTTAAGACCCTCCTCAAGTAACTCAGGCTTATCCAGACAGGAAAGGAAAAGGCAAGTAAAAAAGATAGAAATTAATAAAGTAGATTTTAATAAGCCAGATTTATTTGAGGAGCCAAGAAGGAGAATATTGGAATATGGGAGTGGAGAGAGAATAGTAGAATTTATATACTTAGTGTTTAAAATTTGAGAGGAATCAGGGGTAATTAAGCATAAATTGTATCAGAAGGCAAGTATTACATTTGTAAATGGTAAAGATTATAGATCATTTCAAATTTTCTTGTTTCAGGCTTTCAGAAATGTGGTTAAGCATCAAGATTGGTTCACCAGATTATGAGATACAAAACAAAGAAGTGGAGATCTTCATGCGTATAAAAAACAGGTTTTTACATGAATTGGGGGACTCTGAATTGTATAATTAAATCAAAGTTGTTATAAAAGCTACTTTAAAAAAGATTCAAACTCAATTCAACAGTTTAACACATCAATTAAGCCCAGAACAAAAGGCAATTTCATGTCAGGAGGATCCTGACACTGTGGCATACAAATCCCACAAACTAACCAGTGGTTAATTTTATTACCCAATATATGATAAAGAATTGCTAGCCATTGTACACTGCCTGGTCAAATGAAATTGTTACCTGTAAAGGCAAGAGGCATTCACAGACCTGACTGATCACCAGTTGCCCATCTACTTCAAAACTCAAGCCAACCTCTCCTGTTGACAAGCGCTCTGGATGGCATTCCTAGAATGGTTCAATATGAACATCTATGTCATGAATGACATTTCAATACTTGCATTGAAAACCTTGGAATCAAACCCTGGGTCTCAGAAAAAGCCTTCTTATGACCAGGGTAGACAGGAGCCAGCCAGACTGCCAGTTGGGCCAAACCCTGGACTGCCAGGGATATCTTGCCCCAACCAGGAGGAACAGAAACCTGCCAAGTGTCAATACTGGAGGTTTGAAATCAACATTGAAAACCCCAGAATTGAACCCTGACCCTCCAAAGGCTAGTTGAGTCACACAAAATGGATGGTAACCTGCCAACTTGTTAAGTTGCAGACCCAAGTTGTCAAACTACTTCAAGACCCGCCAGACTCTTAAAGACAATTCCCCAAATGGACATCTGATTGCTATTAACTGTATGCCATCAAAAACCCAGACCTATGCTGAAGTTGTAGCTTGCTAAAGGAGGTTATAATAAGGCCTCCTACCAGTCCCACCAATGATCACCAGCTAATGCCAGCCTTCAGTCCAGAATGGGTAATACAGTTTGACTGCTCAGGTGATGTGGTGAACAGTAGCGGCAGAATGAAGCATCATCACTTCTGTTCATCAGAGCAAGCACAACTAGTATCCACCACCTGCAAAACCAGAAGCCAAGGACTAAGACCTGCCAGTGAACTGTCCCCAGACCTGAAGTCGCCAAAAGCAAAGAAGAAAAACCACCTGGTATAAGAACCCTGACGGTATGGGGATGAACCCATTGTCATTTTCAATAATAAAGTTTTATGAACCTTTGGTTCAAACAAATCTTACATTATCTAGTCTTAGTGATCTTCCATCTTAACTCCAGTCAAGTAGACAATCAGGAAACCTCCCCCTCCAGAGAACAACCTGCAAACCCTACTCAGGCACTATACCATCCCCCTGGAGCCCCCTTTGGACCTGTGCATTTTACCAAATACCTGCCTAACCCCGCCTACTCAGAGTACAACTTGGAGACCATCCTCATTGCTGATCCTTTGGCAAGGACTAGAGAACTCAAATACATAGGAAGCAAAGGAAAGAGGAATGAGGTGCTACCCTTATTGTTCAAATACAAGTACAATTATTGGCCTGCATACTTTTTTCCTATGACTCCACCCTTAACCCTGCAACCTGACTGCCCAATGGAACCCACTGCCACTGCTGAGACCATATCCACTCATCTGTTTGGAGTATTATACATTACCTTAACAGGACTGTTTGACTCTATGGTGCCCAACTGCGGCCATTGATCTTGGCTTGGGCAATCTGTATCATATATTATCAAGTTAGCACCCATCCTATGGTGGACATTACTCACTGGCCCATTTGTACTCTGTCCCAAGTCAACCAATCCCTCTATCTATGCCTGGCTTCCTGACAATCTAGTACAAACCTGGGCCAGAGTTGATAATAGCTGAAACACTATCACAGCTATATTTAAGGACATCTAGGAGAAAAACAGGCTAGACCCTGACTGGCCACTCCTAGTACTCTGAAGTAAATATGAGGGGTTTCCCCCAGGTACCACAGACATCACCTGGTATACAGTGATTAAAAATGAACACCTATTTGCCAGTGTTTATGGGACCTTAAACTTCAATATGAACAACAGGGTGACCATCCTGTACATACCCATGCACCAGAGAGTTGACACTATCCTCTGTTACCACTGGGATTTGGGCCATATCAAAATTCAAAACCTGTAAAAATTCTTAAACCATAAGGCCTGGTGGACCACGCTATATAGAGACGTACAGGAGGTACTTGACCAATGCAAGGTCTGTGAGAAATTTTCCAAAAGCAACACACCGCCCAAGTTGGTACTGCCTATCTACACTCAGCTACCCTTCAAAGTATGAATCCTATATATTGTGGGACTCATGACAGGGAAACATAACATCAAGAAGTATATCATCACTACCATTGATTTTGCTATATACCGGCCAGTAGTGTAAGCTGTCAGGGCGCACACTGACAATGATGTATGAAGATTAATAGGCAAAAAAATAATCAGAAAGTTTGGAAAGCCAGAGCTGCCTATCACTGATGGAGGCAAGGAATTGACCTCTGAAAACACCAACATCTATCTCACCAAGCAGGGCGTAAAGCACACTGTAACCACACCTTACCACCCCCAGGAAAATGGTATATTTGAGCAGCTGAATGGCAGCCTAGTTCAAGCCCTTGTCAAACTTACTGCTGGCAACCCTGGGGATTGACCCAAACAGCTAGCCACTGTCCTCCTTTTATGCTGTACCCAAGTGAACAGATCCACTGGAAAAATCCATTTTGAACTATTTTACAGCACACAGTCAAACATTGTTCAAGTCCTCACAGGGCCCAAGCTAGAAACACCACAAAAAGTACCATATCAGTCAGACCCACAATTACTCCACACCAACAACAAAAAAGCTTATAGAGAAGAAAATCAGTTGCAAGACATTTTTATTCCCCTCAAAGGCAGACATGAAGTTGGCAATGAAATCTGGGTAATTAACACAGACAAAAGCAAGTTGCAGCCTGAAAAATTTGGACCTGCCATTTTAATAAAGGTAAACAATAACAATGCTTACATAGTACAAGGGTTGGGCAAAAGTAAGCAAGACAAAGTCCTACATCACAATAGGCTCCACCACTGTAAGGCCCAACAGAAGCAACGTGAAACTGTCTTCCCCAAAACCAATCAACAACTGGTACAGTACAGCGCCTGTGCCTCTGAAAATCTTCCAGCAGACCTTCCAGCAGAGAAAGCCAACCCTCAGTCAGGGGGTGTCAAAACAACAGGGTTAATCCCCTTTCAAGGTTCCAGTCAAAAAATTCTGTGATCTGCAACCCAAATTTCCCATGACCTGATGCCAAATGCAGAAGTCAGCTTGAATTATCAAATCCAGTAACAGGACTTAGTGACAATCTCAGTACAGCAGACAACTTGATTTAGCGCTTGACTCATTATAAGTATCAAGCCAACCCTTGTCCAATCCAACCAAGTTATCTTCACAATCATTTTTCTGTTACCAGAATTCACCCCCAACTATATAACATTGATATCTCAATAAATATTAATATCTATTCTCCAATCAGTTTTCCCCTTGTAACTCTGCTAAAACAGCACAGTTATAACAGTAGTAATGGGGAAACCCACTTAGAATTTCAGCTTAAAGCCTATCATTCTAGTGTAAGCTTTATTTATAGTAAAAGGTGATAGACATTTCAAAACTGTTGAAATATCTTTATTGGGGAGTTTAAGCACATTTCATGTTTTATATAAAAAATATGGGTATCTTATATTCTTAAAATCAGCTTTTAAAAGCAAAAGAGATCCCCAAAAGTTTATTTGAACAGCTGAAGATCAGCTGGAAATTGTAGGAACACTTATGCAAGCGTTAAGCACTTGATTTGTGAAAAAGAAGAGCGCAAAAACCATATAGAAAGAGGAAAGCATGAAAATAAGGAATTTGAAAATTCAAATTGGAAAGAAAGGTAAGCATAAATAATGATAAACACTATACAGTAGTGTAATAACCTAGAGAGATAAACAAAATCAACTCATTCAAAAAAATAAAAAATCAAGGAACTTATATTAAGTTGCAATAGATTTGAATCCACTTTGATTATATTTTTATATTGGGATGATTTTGTTTATCTCAATATGTTATAAAACTACTGTAACACGTATTCATTTTAGCAGAAAAGAAAAGACCAATAAATTTAACAATTAAACCTGTTGTTAATTCAATTTTCTTAGGGGCTTAAATTGGCCTTGTGAATGGTAGTTCAAAATTTGGGAAATGAAAAAGTCATTCTTTTTGCTTTTGTCCTGAGGTGTTTTCCTTACCCAAATATTTTTCAATACCAATACCTGAGACTTCCGGATTCTTAATAGTATCCTGCCACTTGGAGTATTCCCACTAAGGCTACTAGGATTAAACCCCTGGATATAAATTATTGAGCCTTTACTAGCAGAGTCTTGCTGAAATTCTGAAGTGTTGATAAAATGGGGACTGAAAATCTAAATGCTGAAAACATTCAATAACAACATAATTCTCTACGACAAAATTTTCAAATGGTAGAATCCAAGTAGAGGCATTGGGAAAAGACAATCAAGAAAAACTAAGACAAAATAAAGAAGGCAACAATTTGAGGGAATGAGAAAGGGTTTTCCAAATAAATGATCTTGCAAATTGGTTCAAGAATTTTCTCAGTTTTGGGCTCCAGAGTTGCAGCTCAGGAAAAGCTGTACAGGCATCACAAAACTGACACTGGAACTTAAAAGCCATACAGGCATTTAAATGTGCAAAATTTTCATTTTCATGAAGAATTTATGGCCAAAAACTTCTAACTGAGATTCTCAAATACTTATGGTTTTATTGAACTACTGAGGTAGTTCTGAGCTCTACCCAGCTCATATGGGTGTTTGGGAGTGTTGCAACATCTACAATTACTCCCTCTTGGGGAAGTAATTCCCCAAGAAACTTGCCAAATGATTCTCCAACTAATCATTAAGTTGGTGGCACTGTTATCATTTGACCATCTATTAATGGGATCAAACATTTCAAATCTTAAGTGGAACACAACTTGGACAAGCCTTGTGACTTAGAGGAACAATCACTTGGATAAGCTCCACAACTACCATGATGTACATGGACAGTATATGGCTTCTCATGATACTATATAATGCCATATATTCTTATCCAATAAAGTATCATTCTCTTCTTAATTTTCCCTTTATCTTGTTTATTATACTTTCCAGAAGTATATACTTGACAGTGGTAGCACAGATAGGTTATCCACACCTATGCAACTTTAAGGGAAATTCTTCCCAAGAAAAGAACCCAGAAGATGGTACTTCTTGCAGGTTGGAGAGACTACAAAGAAGAACATGACGTCCCTACAGGTTTTAATGTCTTCAACAATGTCCTTGTCCCTACCAAACAATATAATCTCCTAAACACTTGTGAAATCCTGAACTTGCCTCCAACTCCAATCCCACAGACAACTGAAACACCCAACATTGTAATCCAGTGCCTACTCTCAGCAGAGATTGGAACGTTTGCAGGATGTTGTGTTCTGAGGCGCGGCCCAGACACACAACGGGGAATCCTAACCTTAGGATTGGATTTGTACTAAGTCTCAGTTAGATGACAGGGAAGGCTATGTAATTACCTTGCGGCCCTGGAAGATTAATCTCTACTAGTTGTGGCTAGCGAGAGGCGCAGAAGTACTGAAGACACAAAGACAAAAATGTGAATAGAACTTAATTTTTATTGGTGAATATGAAATGGAATATATAGTGGTTAGGAATACCACAAAACACTACCAGGAAGGTAGGATCACTTGCCACCAGCATGAGTGGAGCAAGTGAGTTATGCAGGATCAAGAAACCAAACAATTGTATTTCCTGATTCAGTCATTAACTCATTTCAAGAGGCAAAAGAAAAAGCAAGAGATTTGTCTTCAAAATGGCCCACCAAAGGCAAAATCAAAACATGGTGAATAGTGGTATTCAAATCATTGCCCGCCTTTAGATTGGCTTTAGGGGGGTGGTACTTGCAGAGGAACTTGGCATGCACTCAAACAAAAGAACGACCACTGGAGAGGAGCTTCACAGTGTATTTGGACCCTTGTTTGAAGGTCACTTCCAAAGGGCTGATCCACAGAGTGTCCAGTTTATGCATGTGCCCACCTACTCTATGTTGGTAGTAAATAACATGGTTGCCAACATCAAATTCAGGCAAGGGGAGCGTCCAGCATTATTGGGAGAAAGTTCAAGCATCTTAGTCTTGTATGCAGAAGTGTAGGCAGTGGCCTGTATATCAATTATGAGGTTGACTAGATCTTTTATAGTTGTCAGGATTCATGGCCTTATCAGAGGAAAGCAGGGGGCCCCAAGAGCAATGGGGTAGTAACCTCTTGCCCATACAGTATAGCAAAGGGGGAGTACCCAGTGACACAATGTTTGCTAAGGCAATACACAATGAGAGCATCAGGTAAGTATAGGTCCCAATTAGCAGCGTCAGAGTAGGTGAGCTTTCTCATGATGGATACCAATGTTGAATTTGCACGCTTGACGGCCCCATTAGTAGAAGGGTTGTATGGGGCAGAGAAGGACTGGTGGGACCCCAAAGCTTTGACAACAGAGGTTACCAGCTTGGCATTAGAGTTAGTCCCATTATCTGAGAGCAACACTTGAGGACAGCCATGGCGGTAGAAAACATCTTGTAACAGGAAGGCAGCAGTTGTCTTAGCTGTGATGTTTTTTGTAGGGCAAGCCTCTACCCACTTGCAGAAGTAATCAACAGCAATCAGGATAAAGCAACACCCAGAACGTGAGCGGGGGAGAGGACCTACCGCGTCAATGCTGACAGTAAGAAAAGCATATTGTGTGGGAACTAATTTGAATTTGTGGGCAGCAGCTCAAGGCCTCTGCAGCTGGCAGTTGTGGTAACTAGCTATGACGTCTAGGATTAGCAGGAAAAGGTTTTCCCAGAAGTAATTCTTCTGAAGCCAGTCAAAAGTCTTAGTGATGCCTCCATGCCCAGTCTCTTTATGAGCTTGTGACATCAACAAGAGGCAAGACTGGGCCGTACATAGGGCAGATACTGATCTTGTACCTTTTTGAAGAGTTGATTGTCATGTATGAGGGTATCTTTGGATAGCTTGAACAAAGCCAGTTGGACCTCTTCTATTTTGCTCTCCCAAGAAGAAGGGTATCCAATTATTTTGTACAACCAATCAGCCTCTGCAGGATGTAAAGCAAGAATGGGCATTCTGGATAGCGCATAAGTGTTCTGATGTTGAATCCCAGGGCAATGGAGCACAGTGAAGTCGTAACCTTGCAGAAGTAGGGCCCAGTAAGCTAAGCGCTCTTCTGGCTCCTTAAGTTGTTGTAACCATTTTATGCAAAGTGTGGTCAGTGACAACTGTGAAATGGGTACCATACACGTAGTGGCAGAACTGTTTGACTGCATGCAACACGGCAAGACACTCCTTCTCTGTGACACTATAATTCTTCTCATGCTTGTTTAGCACGCAGGAAGTGTAAGGCACAGGATAGTCTACACCCTTGTTGTCTAGTTGGGCCAGAATAGCCCCAATAGCAAGATTGCTAGCGTTGGTGTATAGGATGAACTCCTTATCATAGTCAGGATACACTAAGATTGGCGCCTCTTTGAGTTTTTGCTTAAGGGTTTCAAAGGCTTGCTACTGACTGGCAGTTCATTCAAAAGAGACATTACGTAACAGCTGGACTAGAGGTTCACTAGTATTGGCAAAGTCAGGGATAAACTGTCTATAGTAGCCCATCATCCCTAGAAAGACTTGTACCTTATGCAGGTTTGTGGGCGGAAGCATTTTGTTGATGGCTTCAACCTTCTTGGTCATTGGGTGAATTCCTGTCTGGGTTATTTCATGGCCCAAGAATTCAAGACGCTTTTTGAAGAAGGCGCACTTTGAAGGTTTTAGTCTGAGGCCAGCTTCCCAAATCTTTAGGAACACCTCTTTGAGATGAGCCAGGTGGTCAGTGAAGGTAGCGCTGAAAACCTTTATATCATCCAAGTATACTAGAATGCACAACAACTTCAAGTTGCAGAGGATGGAGTCCATGGCCTTTTGGAAGGTGGTTGGGGCGTTGCAGAGTCCCTGTGGAATGTGATTAGGCTCAAAAAGCCCTTCAGATGTAATGAGCGTGGCTTTTTGGCAATATTTTGGCAATAGATCAACTTGCCAGTATCCAGATGCCAGATACATTGCAAAGAAAAACTTAGAGCCTCCAAGACGTCAGAGAGCATCATCAATATGTGGCAAGGGGTATTAGTCCTTCTTTGTCAAAGAGTTAAATTGATGGTAGTCCATTACAATACAATGACCCCCATCTTTCTTCTTTAATATGAGTAGCAGGGATGCCCAAGGACTTTGGGAAGGTGCCAGCAGCCCAGTGTCCAACAGTTGTTTCTGCTCTTTAGATACCTGGGCGTCCTCTATGCGGCTGCGGCAATATGGTTTAGCACAGAAGGGAGGAGCGTTGCCAGTGTCAATCTGATGGATAACGCCTTTGGCTAACCCATAGTTGGTACTGTCCTTAGCAAAGTTGTGGGAAAATTGGTCTATCAAGCCTAGCACCTCTTTCTGTTGAACTAGGGACAGCTGTGGAAAGTCTTGCGCAGTGAACAAGGATAGGACTTTGGGTTCATCCTCAGGTAGGTTAAAATCTTGGAATGTGCCAAAGGATGAAGAGACAGGACATCAGGAGCACTCAACAATTTGCCATATCTGACAACCTGCCCCCTAGACATAGTCATGGGAAGTGAAGTCAGGTTGGCTACCAACAATTTAACAGGATCCTTATGGGAGACATCTAGGATTCCAGGACAGAGATAAGGTTAATTGCACCCTAAAGAGGGGGGAGATTACAACTCCAAGAAGGTTTGTTCAGGTAGTTCATATGATATCTGGGAGTCTAGGATGGCCTTGGAGCCAGGGGGGTTAGTGAAAGCAGACGTGGCTAGGAGAGGGATCCCTTCAGATGCAGAACAAGCCATGGGTGGACATTTCATGTTTGAAGAGTGGGTGCAATATTTGAGGGTAAAAACCCCAGTGGGATATTCCAAGGCACATGTCTTGAGACGTTTTCTGGGAACTTTAACTGGCTCTTCAAAGATCAGAGGGACTTTGTATTGCAGAATAGAGAGGTAACTATCTTTCAAGTTGATTATCCCATTATATTCCCTAAGGAATTGAGTGCCAACTAAGAGATTGTAACTCTCTTTTCCAAGACAACTTCTGGCGCAGCTAGGAGAAGCTTGCCAAACCGCATGGGTAGAGCAGAGTACGCCCCTATGGCGCGGGTCATAGATAGTCCAGCTGTGCCATATAACTGATGATAATTAAGGTCAGGGGCAAGTTTGAGTTTCTTCACAAGCTTGGAGAAGACAACATTGAAAGGCAAGCCAGTGTCTAAAACAGCCTTGATCTTCACTTTTTGAATGGATATCTCTACTTGAGTGGTAGTGCAACCAAAAGGTGGAAGGACAGCCAAGATATCTTGAGCCTCTGCTAGTTTCTTATCTCACTTCTCAATCATGCATCTTAATCCTGGGAACTCCTTATAAACAGTTTGGAGAGGGAAAAAACAGATACATTATTGAAGACAGTGTCAGCAACCTTGGCAGCTTCTTATGACGACTCCACTAGCACAGGGGACCTCTTAGCCTGAGTGAGGTAAGGGCAAGAGACAACTTTTTTGGCTTCAGGCAAAGGCTTAGCGTAGTTGTAGTCTTTCCTGATCACAATTTATAGGGGACTGTAATGGTTTCAGGAACAGCCAGGACAGAGTACCCATATGCATTGGAATTGTCATTATCAGAGTCATCCAGGTCAGAGTTGTCAGAGATATTGTGGAACAAGAGGAGGATAGGAGGAGCCTCATTATCAGCAGGCTTGGAGTCAGATATAGAGGGAGGGATTAAAAGAGACTGGGAAGAATTGTCAACCAAGAGTGTCTCTGCCTCTAGGTTGACTGTTCTTTTCCTGCCTGCTCTTTTGGATCAGCTCCTTCAACCCGTGGGTTGGTACATACTCAAGAATTGTGACCTATCTGACCACAGTTGTGGCAACCTTGGCGTCAAGGAGGATTTTTCAAGTTCATGGTAAGAATACAAGGACCACGGGAAGACAAACCAGAGTTAGAAGCAGCTCAACTTTCCCTAACAACTACTCCAGAATGGGTAAGGTGCATGTCCTGTAGCAGCGTCTTTATGCTCTTTCTAGAGGAAAGCATAACTTTATGGGCTTTGAAGTGAAGGTACAGAAGCTGGTTAACTTTGAGAGCTTGAGCGCAAGCCAAGTAATCTTCATGGGCTGTCAATTGTCTGCTTGTTATCAGTTGCTATCCTTTCATGTAGAATCTGTCTGCAAACTCAGCTAGTGTCTCTTTAGGCTTAAAAGCAATGCGCATAAAAGCATTTGTTTTTACTTCCAGGCTATGGTCACCACCAAACTTGTCAATCAGAAGCTGCTTCATATCTTCCCACATCTCAATGGGGGTAGTTTGGGCACCACCACCTCTTGGAAAGTCAGATGTAAAAAGGTCAGAATATGTTCTATCTTAACTTTGTCTGATGCTTGTCTCATGGAGTTTTGTAGATAGTTAGGAAAGCTGCAATGGTTAAGGTTCTGGGGTCAAAGACTTGCTTAAAGGTAGGCTTTGTTACAGTATAAAATCAAATGGAAGGGATAGTACGCCCTCACAAAACCAGAAACCAGCAAAGAACCGCAACCAAACCCTTGAAAGAAATGGACAACTTAAATGCTGTCATATACAAAAAATGGGTCAAAGCTGGGGTTGCCCAAATAGCCCTGGAAAATCTGGACCTGCCCTACTTTTCCCCAAATAATTATGACAAGAAAGTTATGTGTTATACTTTATTTGGAGATGGTAGCACTCAACCTGCTGGTTGCCGGAATTTTTGAATTATGATGTCATCAACTTGAATTCCAATGCAGGACCTTCAACTGCAGAAAATATTCTTACCAGCCAATCAGATGCCACAGAATCCCCTCCCCTCCTATCCTGAACTCCCTTAAGACTTCCTCATTCCCCTCTAAAAACTTGTTTCTAGATAGCTTGATTCCCCTCAAAATAAAAGAAAGTTTATTCCAAAATGATGGCCTATCTGGGGCTGTTTGCCCCTGTCCTCAAAAGATTAGCTGTTGTGGCGGTCAAGGTTGCCATTGACTCCATGTCAGCGGCCTGGCCTGCCCTCTACATGTTGATGCCTTCAGATTCTTTCTCTAATTTCCCTCTGCAAGTCATTTTCTTGTTGAAAATTTTGACCTCCATCTTCTGCTACATCACCATTGGATCAAATATGTTGAAACCATCCTCCCAATTTGGTCTACTGCTTGTTAAGTAACTCACAATCTGCTTATTATATCCTCATTTTATTTCCTTGAATCACGCTGCATACCATTTCACTCTAACAGGCTTGAAGTGTGCTTCAGGAGTTGGACCACCATTGATGCTATTGAGTATGTTTATATGCAGGGAAAATTCTGCTTTGGATTCAGAGGGGGGCTGTCTGGCTCATAGCTGACAAACACTCTCTTCAAGGGTAGTCAGGTTCTCAATAGTATGGGCACCCGTACATACAGCTTGAGTGGTCTGTTGTGCAGTAGCATCTAAGCGTTGACCTTGGCTGGTCACTATTGTGGAGAGCTCAGCCAGTCAAGAAGTAAGGGATGGCCCCACTGAGAGGCAAGGGGTGAACCTGTTGTTCACAGAGTCAATCAAGTCATTTATCTCTTGTATGTCTCTATCCAGCTCAGTATGATCCTGCTTCAAATGATCCACCTTGTTAGCTAGTGCAATTAGTTCCCTAGCACATTGGATTTGAGGGGCTCCTGGTAAGCCAGGACAGCAACCATCTTCATCAATAACCCCAACTGGACTAGCATCAGTTGCCATCATCTCACGTAGGGCAACAAGTTCTTGATGTAGCTCAGTAACTTGAGCAGTCAACTCAAGCACCTGGGGGTCAGGTTGAGGAGCCTCAGAAGAACGTCTTTGACTGCAAGTAGTTGTACGTAGCTATTGAATAGCATCCCATATTCTCTGCTCTCAATCTACCAAGTCATCAGAAGGGGGAGAGGGCAGAACATCTGGCTTGGGAATAGCTAATTCATTCACTTGACTCTAGAGTTTAGCTATAGTAGCAGCGGTGGCAGCTCTTTCTTGATCAAACGCTGTACTGAGTTCATTAAGGCCATTAGCAGCAAAGTCTGCTACCTGCTGTAGTTGCTCAAATGAATAAGTGCTAAATTCATTGAGCTGCTGCACAAGTTGTTTGAAGTTGGTGAGATAAGCATTTAAAGTGGAATCTACTTGAGTTTGATAGAGTTGTTCTAGCTGTTGAAACTTGTGTAGACGCTCTCTCACGTATTCAGGGATAGACTGGCGCATTTGTTTGATAGAATTAACCAAACAGGTCTGGGAGGTAACAGAGTTGCGCTGATTATCAGATACCAAGGAAAACAGGGAATGGATCCACTTTTGGTAGGCAGCAAACTGGTCCCAGTGATGAGTAACCACTGCTTGTAGAGACAAGATTTCTTGGATGTGGAGCCCCAACACCATTTGATGGTGGGCCAAGGCAGGCTGCACAAAGGACAATAGTAAGTGCTCAGCGGAGCCAGCTGCTGAGAGGAGATACTGTGGAATTTGAGGAGCCACAATCAATTCATAGTATTCCACTTGACTGAACTGCAGCTGAAGGCAAGGTATGGCTCCTTCATGGGATATCCCAAGGGCTGCTACCATGACTTGTTCTAAGTCAGGAGTACCCATGGGGTAAGCAACTAGGCGGGGACCATTCCTGAGGTTCAGTATAGTAGGAATAATAGGCGGGTTGGCAATATTTTCCTCAATAGGAGGACTGATGATTTCAGGTGAAGTTAGCTCTTGTATAGGCGGAGGCTAAGGACCTGAAAACGTGGATGCAAAAGGGATAACCAAAGGGCTTACAGCCCCTGTAGTGACCACCATTTTTGTTGTGTTCTGAGGCGCGGCACAGACACACAACAGGGAATCCTAACCTTAGGATTGGATTTGTACTAAGTCTCAGTTAGATGACAGGGAAGGCTATTTAATTACCTTGCAGCCCTGGAAGATTAATATCTACTAGTTATGGCTAGAGAGAGGCGCGGAAGTACTTAAGACACAAAGACAAAAATGTGAATATAACTTAATTTTTATTGATGAATATGAAATGGAATATATAGTGATTAGGAATACCACAAAACACTACCAGGACAGTAGGATCACTTGCCACCAGCATGAGTGGGGCAAGTGAGTTGCGCAGGATCAAGAAACCAAATAATTATATTTCCTGATTCAGTCATCAACTCATTTCAAGAGGCAAAAGCAAGAGATTTGTCTTCAAAATGGCCCACCAAAGGCGAAATTGACACATGGTGAATAGCAGTATTCACAACACAGGACTACATCAAGAGAACACCACCCTCTGGATCCAAAGCACCCAAAACAAGTTTACATAAGTGGTCTATCCCTGCAGACTCTGGGCCAGCAATATTTCCCTATGCGTCACAGGGCTGCCTCACGCTTTGTAAGCAAATGATTCAACCAAAATCCTGATCACATTGAAGACTGGGATATGTTCAAAGCTGCCTTCCTCAAAAAGTTTGCCATAAAGAACTCTAATATGGTGATTGTGACAGTCTCAGAACCTTCAAAATGACAAGAACAATTGAGAAGTGCATTGCAGTCTACAAAGATATATAAGACCAAGCTCACAACACCATTAACTTTGATAAAACTGTACCACAATTAGATTTCTACAATAGCCTCCTCACACACATTAGACGTCAGTTTGACATGACACACTGCAAGAATCTTCAAGATGTATTCTCAGAAGGAAAAAGTGCTGCACAAAAATCTGACAACCTACATGTAACAAACAAACAAAAGGAAAGTCCCACAGCAAAGAAAGACCCTTGACATAACAAGCATAACAACCGAGCCAATAATCCCCATCCTCAAAATAGGAATTTCACTGCACAAGTTAATCAAGCAAGCAAGGATAACACCACCAAGGAGGGAAAAGCCCATGGGATTCTTAGGCAAGCCGCCCTCCCCCACTTTACAAGACTTGTACAGAGACCAATATGTGGACTCAATTATCATGATCTATGTACCCTCCAGCAATCCTCTACTGTTTGCCACCCAAACTGGAAATAAACTCCTCACTTATCATTTCTGCTTTTGAAGATATCAGGGCATAGCAATTTTTGACACTGGAGCAGAACAATCCCTTGTTGACAATAAATTCACCAGCCTCATGAAACTACCCACGGCCCAAAGCAATATCAAGAGAGTTAGCATGGCAGATAATATAAGTACACCATTCACTAAGGAAGCAAAACCTTTCCGTACCCAAATAGGAGACGTGCAAACTACGCTTAGTGGCCCAATCATACCAATCCCCAAGTGCAATGTTATACTTGGCTTAGATTGGATGAGAAAGACCAAACCACATATTGACTGGGATAGCACTACCCTCACAATACAACAAGGCAAGGTGCCCCACTATGTATACCTAATTCATCTTGATACGCTTATGAGGGACCATGTATTTTTAAAGATTATTAAAACAGAAGAGGAAAAGGACCCTAGCAAAATCAATTGGAACACTTGCATGTATGAGTTTATCCACTTTAAAAGTACAGAAACCACACATGAAAGAGACCCAATCTGAGCACAACTAGTCATTGAGTTCCCTTCTGTTTTCCAAGAAATTTTACCAGTAATACCGCCCAATTGGGGCATACAACACAATATGGGCCTCAAGAAAAGTTTGCCAAAAGCACACCCTATTTACCGCCTAACACCTCAAGAAGACAAAGTCATAAAGACCTACTTAGACAAAGCACTTGAAAAAGGCCTCATACAACCTTCTAAATCTCCTTTTGGTGCAGCTGTCTTCTTTGTAACAAAGAAATATGGAGGACTCTACCTGGTTTCAGACTACAGGGCAATCAAAAAGGTCACAATTAAGAACAGGCATCCCCTGCCCCTGATTGATGACCTTTTTGACGCCCTGGGGGTCCCAAGTCTTCACAAAAATTGACTTGACAGCAGGTTACCACCAAATTTGCGTAAAGTCTGAAGATATTCCAAAGACTGCATTAAGAACCAAGTACAGATCCTTTGAGTGTGTTGTCCTCAATTTCAGCATGACAAACGCCCCTAGCACCTTTATGACATTCATGAACAAGTGTGACTGTACAACAGTCACTGTTGAGTATTTAGCCAAATAAATGCTCCAAAATATAAATTTATTTCTGTTTTTGCTGTTTATTGCATGTAGATAGGTTGTATTGGAATTCTTAAGATAAAGATTCCTGGAAACTGGATATCTATGTTCAATAAAAGAACAGAAGGCAAGATTGGCCAAATCAATCTTGGAGACTAGGCGTCTCAAAAACAATTTAATTAATTGGGAAGATTAATTAATAAATACATAGGAATATAATTAATGAGGTTTTAATTATATTGTTTAATTGCCTTGACTGTGTCAAGAAGTTTGGTTAAGGTTGATCAAAAGTAAACCCCCAAATTTTGGGTTAGAAGCGCCGCTGCGCCGCCTAGTGAATTTTTCAGGTGCTGAGGCGCCGCCTGGGAAAATCACTGGGCACTGTGATGGCACCTGGTTTGAGTTTCAGAGCCTTTTAATGGGTTTTAAGGCAAAAAACCATTAAATGTGAAGATAACTAAATAAAGGCAAGGATGCCTAGTGTTGTAACTGTGCTGTTTTAGCAGAGTTATATGGGGAAAATATTTAGAAGATAGATGATAATCTTTATTATGAGTTAATGATTATATAGTTCATGTGAGTCAAAGATAACAGGAACATGATTGGTGATCACACGGCTGGATGAAAGGAGGGGGTGGCTTGATCCTGGTAATGAGTCAAGCGCCAAAACAAGTTATCCACTGTAAAGGATCATCATCTGTTCAAGTTGTTAGATTTGGTAATTTGAGTTGACTTCCTAGTCTGGCTTTGAGTAACCGGATAATTGGATTGTGGGTCACAAATCTGCTTGGTTGGAACCTTGCTGGCGGGTTGAGCCTGCAGTTTTGAAACCCCCTGACTGAAGGTTGGCCTCCTCTGGGGGCAGGTTGTCAGGGAGGTTGTCAGGAGCCCGGGCGCCGTATTGAACTAGTTGCTATTCTGTGGCAGGCAGGGCAGTTTCTTGTTGTTTTTGTCTTGCTTTGCAAGGTTGTAGGCAATCATGGTGTAGGGTCTTGTCTTGCTTAAGTTTTCCAAGCCCTTGCATGAGGTAAGTGTTATTGTTGTTTACCTTTAGAATGATTGCTGTCCCCACTTTCTTGAGTTGTAGCTTGCTCTTGTCAACATTAATGACCCAAACTTTGTCCCCAACTTCATGTCTGTTATGGATGGGGACAAATGTCTTTTGCAGACGTTCATTCTCCTTTGCTGTTTGCTTGCTGTTAGCCTCTATCACTTGAGGGTCTGAGTGTGGAGGGACTTTACTTGTAATTTCCAGTTTCAGGTATGTCAATGCTTGAATGATATTTGGCTGTGTGCCGTATACCAGTTCAAACAGGCTTTTTCCGGTGGATCTGTTCACTTGGGTTTGGCACACAAGTAGTTCAGTCAGTAGCTGCTTATACCAGTCTTCAGGTCTCCCGCAGTGAGTTTGGCTAAGGCTTGCACAAGGCTACCATTAAGCTGCTCTACGTGTCCATTGGCCTGTGGGTGGTATGGTGTTGACACAGTGTTCTTGACCCCATTTTTGGTGAGGTATACATTGGTGTCTTCAGAGGTCAATTATTTTCCTCCATTGGTTATCAGGAGTTCTGGCTTTCCAAACTTGCTGATTATCTCCTTTCCAGTGAATTGTTGTACGTCATTTCCAGTGTGTGCCTTTACTGCTTGGGCTACTGGCCATCCCATAGCAAAGTCAATGGTGGTGATTGTCAGGGATCCAACCAGAGGGGGGTTCCTGGGAACTTGCAGGCAAACGGCCTGCGGGCACAGCAGGGAGGGCCCACCACAAGATTGGGGCCAACTTTACAATATAAGATAAAAATTTGCCCAGGAGAGCCCAAGGTCTGCTGGCAGGTACCATAGAATCTATAAAGCCGGTAAGAGTGATGTAAATCACTCCAAATGTCTGGGTGGAAGTGGATTCATTAGTGGCAACAGATTCTTACGGGCAGTTGGGCCGCAGGGTTAGAGGCAGAGCCATTGGGACCAAATATGTGGGCCAGAAATTATACTTGTCTTAGAATAGCAGAGGGGGTGGATGATTTTGGTGCCTTCTCTGTAAAGGACTTCTGTCTCTCTAGTTCTAGCTTTGGGGTCGTGGATCAGGATTTCCTCTAGAGTAAACTCAGAATACGCTGGGTTGGGTGGGTACTCAGTGAAATGTACTAGGCCAAGGGGAGCTCCTAGTGGATAGTACAGGTTGGGTGGCTGGTCCGCAGTTTCTTGGGGTAGGTGAGTGTGGGGTGCAGAACCACAAGATGTAGGCTGTAAATAAAACAGAACTAATGACAAGTATGGTATGATCTGGTTGAACCAAAGGTTCATGTCACTTTATTGCAAGAATGGCAATGGCCATCTTCCTGGCAGTCCAGGGTATAAGTATGCCCATCTGTCATGGTAAGACTTTCACAAAATTCTGTGGCCCGGGCTTTCCCATTCACCAAGTCTTCCCAGTCTTTGGTGGTATCAATTGTGGGGGTTATTCCATTGGCTGGCTTGAATTGAGAATGCTCAAATTTCCTAGTCAGGTTGTGGGATTGGTTGTCTCTGGGTGGCCTGCATTCTATGGGAAGGTTCTCTGTTTCCCCTTCTGCGTGGGCCCAAGTTATTCTGGGACCTGTGGCTGGGCCCACCCGCTGATTGGTTGAGTTAACAGTAACCTTTAGCGTGGGGAGTATTGATGTAGGTGAATTAGATTTATTAAGCTTCAAAGTATTTTCCAAAGTCAAATCTTGCTCTGTTTTGAGCCCAAAAAACTGCGGGCAGCCAGGCGGCTGGCCCTGAGGGCTGGCGGCCTGCAGGGAGTCAGGGTTTGAATCCTGTAGTTGAGGCCTTTCAATAAGCATAGTTGATAAGAATTTTTCACTTGTGACAGTGATGATGTATTTCTTGTCATTATGTTTTCCTGGCATGAGGCCAACAATGTCAAGAACCCATACTTTAAAAGGCAGTTGTGTGCGGATGGGAAGTACTGACTTTGGCGGGGTTTTGCTTTTGGCAAACTTTTTGCATACCTCACATTGTTCTAGAACTTCTTGAACATTGCAATATAAGGTTGGCCACCAGGCCTTATGTTTAAAAAAACCCATATAGGTTTTGGCTCTTGGTATGTCCAAGGTCCCTGTGATAGCGTAGGATGTGTCAAATTGCTGATTTGTGGGAATGTAGGGAATGGTTGTGCCATCAGACATCTTTCTGTGTAGGTTCCCATATACGTCAGCAAAGAGGTGTTCTTTTTTGGTGACTGTTTCTTTTGTTATGTTGGTTGTTCTTGGGGGGAAACCTTTGTCCTTTGTTTATAGCACTAAGAGGGGCCAGTCTGGGTTGAGCCCATTCTCTCCTCTTGAAGCACAGACATACAGGTGGTACAGGGCATCTGCCATGGCAAGCTTAGCCCCAGGTTTGTACTGGATGAGCATGTTAAATCTCTCCAATAGCTCCATCCACCGGGCTTGGTGGCGCAACAGACTTGCTTGAGTTTTGAAATAGATGAGTGACTTGTGATCAGTTAATGCTGTGAATTCTTCCTGGCATTCCAAGTAACAGCGCCATTTGACTAGGCAGTGTACAATAGCCAACAATTCTTTGTCGTGGATAGGGTATTAACACTCACCATCTGTCAATTTTTGCAATTCATAAGCTACAGGCAGGAAGTCACCATCATTATTTTTGCTTTGTAGGACTTCCCCAATGGATGCATATGAGGCGTCAGTTTCCATTTGGTATTCCCCATCACGTTTGGGTTATTGTAGGATAGGAGCTGTTGTGAGCTTCTCCTTGAGGCGTCTAAAACAGAGATCATGTTGGGGGGTCCACACAAACTTGGACTTGGCGCCTGTTATGACAGACAAGGGGGCAGTCAAAACGCCACAGTCAGGTATGAAGCATTGTACATAGGCCACCATTCCCAAGAAGGTGCGGAGTTCCAACTTATCCTTGGGTGGTGGCATCTTGCAGATGGCCTGTATCTTTTGAATGTCAGGTTTGATGCCATCATTTGAGACTATGTGTCCCAAGAAGGGTAGTTTCTCACGGAAGAACTGGCACTTGGAGGGTTTGGCCAACAGTTTGTGTTGTGCCAAGGTAGCAAAGACTGCCTCTAGGTCTTTGTGGTGTTGTTCCACCAAGGGGCTGTAGACAATAATGTTGTCTAGATATACTAGGGCGTGCTTGCCTATGTAGGACGCAAATACTTTGTTCATGAAGGTTACAAAGGTAGATGGGGCATTGGTCATGCCAAAGTTGAGCACCACACATTTGTAGGAGCCGTATTTAGTGTGGAAGGCTGTTTT
This sequence comes from Entomophthora muscae, assembly GCA_014839935.2. Taxonomy (NCBI): domain Eukaryota; kingdom Fungi; phylum Entomophthoromycota; class Entomophthoromycetes; order Entomophthorales; family Entomophthoraceae; genus Entomophthora; species Entomophthora muscae. The sequence continues at coordinate 47,036 of QTSX02003757.1, forward strand.
GGGGATGTCTTCCTCTTTAATACAAATTGATTGTAGCCTGCTGTCAGATCAATCTTGGAGAATACTGTGGCTCCTCCCAAGGCATCAAAGAGGTCGTCAATCAGTGGCAGTGGGTAATGATTCTTAATGGTAACCTTGTTTATAGCGCAGTAGTCTATGACTAGACGCAAGGTACCGTCCTTCTTAGCCACAAAGAATACTGTGGCCCCAAAGGGAGACTGTGAGGGGCGGATAAGTCCCTTTTCCAATGCTTCCTTGAGGTAGGCATGTAAGGTTTTGTCTTCATTTGGGGTCAGCCTGTAGATAGGGTGTGCCTTGGGTACAGCCCCCTTGATTTGGATGGAATGCTGAATATGCTTTTCAGGGGGCAGCCTGGGTAGCGCTTCCTTGAAGATTTCTGGATGGTGTGCCACAATGTTGCGGTCCTGTGGCGTGGAGGTATCCTGGTGATCCTTGAAGTGTATGATCTTGTACTGGCAGGAGTCCCAGTCAATTGCCTTCAGGTCTTTCTTCTTGTCCTGGGTCTCTGTGATACGTACAAAGATGTGGTTGCGTAGCAGTTGGTCCACAGAGTCAGGGTAGATCTGGTGATTGACACCTTCACGTTTGATGGTCAACATTGAGATTGCCCAGTCTACATGAGGATTTTTTCTTTTTTTAACCAGTCTAGCCCCAGTACAATGTCAAACTTGGGAAAGTCAATGACAGGACCTTGAATGGTGGAGTGGAGGTTCTCAAGCATGACAGAGAAGGGGGCAGTTTCCTTTGTCACAGCAATGTGGTGTTTGTCAGCCAGGACCACATTTTTAATCCGTGAAGGATTAGTGGCCATCTTGAACTTATCCACAAAGCTACTGTTGACCAGGGTTTGGTCTGTGCCCAAATCTAGGAGTGCTGAGCCTGTGTAACTGCAAAAGCAGAAAGGATAGGACATTAATTTATTGGGATGTCTGGCAATGGTGTACAGTACTGGGTCCTCTGAGGGCACCTGAATCATTGGACATTGGTCCAGGTCCTTGGGTTGGTATTCATTGTTGGGCAAGTCAGGAGTTGCGTGGGGAGAGCTTGGCTTGCTTAATGCTCTCCCTGGGCTTTTCCCTTGTTGTGATTGTCTTGAGTGGTGGTGATGTAGACATGGGTATGATTTGACTGCCCATTGTTCCCATTCCTGTGTCCATTTGAGCCAGAGGGTTTATGATTTGTGTTGTTATTGTTGTTCCCAGGAGGTGGGCAATTGGCACGCCCAGTTGAGTGAGAATCTTTGGGTCTCTCTCTCTTCCTGGTCTGCGCCTTGTGAAGAGTGTTGGATGTCTGCTCCACCTTCTCTGCTTTGCAATATAGGCTTTGCAGATTGGTTACTTGGTCCAGGTTGATGTGTCTCATCAACTGTGACTTAAGGGCACCATAGCACATGAGATATGTGGCTGGAGTGTTGAATGCCATATCTGCAGGGGTACGTAGGCGGAGGTCCTTGTAGGCGCGGGTGAGTTCCTTCACGGTGCCTGTCTGGGTCAGGGTCCTCACTTTGCGTATGATCATGAGTGTGGTATCTTTAAGTAAAAATCTTTCCAGGAAGTCTTGCTTAAAGGTATCCCAGTTCTGTTTGGTGTGCTCTTCATGCCACTTGTTGCACCAGGTGCCAGCGTCATGGGTCAGGTGAATGGAAATTTCTGTGATCCAAAACCGCTGTGGGCATTCCATCTGAGCCAGCTTGCTTTGGGTGGACTGGATCCATGTGGCAGTGTTATCATTGTTAGTGCTGTCAAAAGGCTCTAAGGCGGTGCTCCTTAGTCTTTGAGCTATGTAGGCGGGCATGGTGGTTTTGTTGGCTGGTTGCGGCATCAAAGAGGGAGCCTGAAAGAAACCTTGTGCGGACATGGCGTTGAAGGCGGGTAGCAGGATTACCGTGTTCTGGTACAGGACAAAGCTATTGGGTATGGCAATACCAGGGGTGTACGGAGTCCAGTCAGGTGGGAGGCCAGACATGATTCTGTTGAGGATTTTTTGGCCGCGGCGTGTGCGGGCAACAGGCAGAATTTTTCAAGATAAGGTAGGATGGAGAACCTACCTGTGCTACCAATGTTGTAACTGTGCTGTTTTAGCAGAGTTACACAGGGGAAAAATATTTAGAAGATAGATGATAATCTTTATTGTGAGTTAATGATTATATAGTTCATGTGAGTCAAGGATAACAGGAACATGATTGGTGATCACACGGCTGGATGAAAGGAGGGGGTGGCTTGATCCTGGTAATGAGTCAAGCACCAAAACAAGGTATCCACTGTAAAGGATCATCATCTGTTCATGTTGTTGGATTTGTTAATTTGAGTTGACTTCCTAGTCTGGCTTCAAGTAACTGGATAATTGGATTGTGGGTCACAAACCTGCTTGGTTGGAACCTTGCTGGTGGGTCAAGCCTGTGGTCTTGACACTAGGAATTCAGGTTTGATCAGCTGGTTCCCAGTTGTAACATTGATAGCTGAGTTTTGGGATGTGTAATCCACAGGGTTTTGGCACTGGGAGCTGGGAAGCTCCATGCTGAATTGGTACATTGGGATGAATGGATTCAGGTGACTTCTTCCCATTGTAGGTTGGTTCTCATAGGTTGAGAAATATTGGTGATCTTTTAGGTAAAGATCTAGGTTTAGATGACTCAAATGTCATAGACCACGTGATATGAATCATAGGTTGATTCAGGAACCAGAGGGGTTTTCAGCCAAATATGCCCCAAATGGTATATAAGCATAAACAGCTAATTTTTAAATAAATATATATTGTCAATTTTGACGCTTTCCCCTCAACTACTTTTTCAATTATTATGTCTTCTTTGTTAAATTTTGAAAGGTCCAAATTTGGAGTACTTTGCATGAAAACCGCTGCTGCTAGAAAAGAGATTCCTACAAGTTTGTTGGAGGAAGCTTGGGCAAGCTTGGAGGTCACCAAGACTGTGCCTGAGGAGTCCTTGGTGGAAGTAAAGGCTGTGTTTGAAGATTTATATTCTGATTAATTTGCAAAAGAAGGGACTCCTGCCCAAGGAAACCAAATCTATGTATGGGATTCTTGGAACCTGTTAGTAGGATGGGACAAAATCTTACAACAAGTGAAAGCAAAGGCAGTTTGTGAAATTGAGGCTTTAAAGGCAATGGATGAAAAGAGCATTGAGATCATGGCCCGTTGGCGGGATGATAACAAAGTGTTGTCCCATAAAATTGCCTCCCTGGAGACAAAGCTCCTCAAAGCTTTGTCATAGGAAGGTAATGACAATAAGAGTCAAGGGCAGGATAATGGTAGGATGGACTGGTTGGACCTGGATCTGTCACAACAAGGTTTTCAAAGAACACAACGGAAAGAGGGCAATCATCTGCCTAAACAACATAATCATATACAGTCTAACCATAGAGCAACACTGGAAAGACGCCGCCTGTTCCTCTGCACCCTCAAATAAAAGCAACTTATAGCCAAACCTTCAAAATTTGACTTCTTCTTGTCTGAACTCCTGTTCCTAGGACATATTATCAGTAAGGACAGAATAAAACCAGACCCATAAAGGACATGTATCATAACTGACATGCCAGCACTGCTGAATAAGAGCAAGCTTTGTACCTTCCTAGGCATAGTAGCCTATGTCAGAAGGTTCATCCCTGACTGGGGTGCCTTAACTTCTCTCCTATCTGCAATCACAGGCAGGACAACCAAGTTTGTATGGACACCGCTAAGAGACCAACATTTCTGACAACTAAAAGAGCGCATGGTCACTGCCCCCACCTTATAATACCCAAACTTTGAAGGAATAAATGAGCTAGAAACTGACGTATCTGACTACGCAATAGGAGGAGTACTCCAAATTCAAACTGCAGAAAAGGACTTCCTCCCTGTAGCATATGAATCAAGAAAACTGTCTGATGGTCAACAAATATATCTGATACATGACAAGGAGCTGGTAGCTATTGTACACTGTAATGAAGTGACAATGTTACCTGGAAGGTGCACAAATATTCAAAGTGCTAACCAACCACAAGTCACTGATTTTCTCAAAACCCAACAACACCTATCAAGAAGACAAGCGGAATGGATGAGCCTTATTCAAAGGTACCCCATGACTGTTGGGAATTTTGACCAAGCAATGATGCCAGTTATGACAGAGCTCACAGATTGGGGTTTCTGCAATCAAACCCATAAATTAGTAGTGTAAAAAAATGATGCTAATTATGACAGAGCTCTGCAGATATGAATTGCAGCTGCCAAACAACATAAATTAGTAGTATAAATCATATGCATATTGGATCAGCAGTAGTCTGCTGACCTGAATCATAAATCAGCCAATTGTAAGTGCTGCTTTGGAGCTTAATGATACATGATTTGCTGCCACACCACTTTGGAAAAGATACAGGCACCACCTAGCAATTGGATTAGGCGCCGCGGCGCCAAACCACTTTTACATCAAGTGCCGCTTTACTTTTACATTGAGCGCCAAGGTGCTGGGTTTGATTCCCCATAATCTCAAATTCCCATATTAATCACATTAATAAGCATTAAGCTTGGAGTATGTCAGGAAAGTAGGAAGTGATCCTGAAGTAACTAAATTATTCCATGCCAGCAAGGATCACCTGTGCTGAATGAAGATGAATATATTCTATTGGTTGATGTGCAATAAGTGCCAAGCCTAGATTAATAATTACCCAAATAAGGGGCGTGTTGGAATGTCCTAGAAGACATTGCTAGCAGGACAGATAATAACTTTGCAGAAGGTATAAGAAGAATTAATCAGTTACAATAAAATCATCTTTGAACCATCTTTGATCTATCTTCATTCTGGTTTACCTTTATCTTAATCTTTAAGTGCTTCTGTGTGATCAGAAGCCATTTCTGGACAATAATCATGGTTTCATTTGATTCTGGCTCTTCTGATACAATACTACTCATATCCTCACATATGACCTTATTCAAGCAAATGCCCTATGCCCTATAATCTCAAAATAATTGTGGCGCTGTAATGCAAAAAGCGCAACAGGTATCCCATGATAATCAAATACAAGCCAGGCAAAGAAATGCTTACCGCAGACACCCTATCAAGGCTATATAATAAACATGTCCTATGCGCTGATGGGGACCCTGATTGTCCCATGTTGATCATGAGGGAATCTCCAAGAGGGGTTCTCACCTGGCACACCAATGGATATCCAAGAAAAAGTCCTCAAGAACAAATACCTGTTCAAAAATGTATATAACACACTACACTGAATACTTTCAAATGGTGATACTGTACCCTACGTCCTGTCAACACAAAATATTGACACAATCCTCCAATACCACAGAGATCTGGGACACACCCATAACAGAAACTTGCATGAATACCTCAAGACACACTACTGGCGGCCCAACATGCTGGACAATATCAAAAAAGTGCTGGAAAAATGTGAGGTCTGTGAAAAGTACACCTGCTCTAAGGCACCTCCCAAGTCTGTGATGCCAGTCTCAATAACCCAACTGTTCAAGGTATGCACTTTAAATTATGAGACTAATGGTAGGAGACAAAAATTACATCATCACAGTTATCAACTATGCAACCAGATGGCCTGTGGCACAAGCCACAAAGAGTATAAAGGCAACAATGTGAGACACTTCATTGGAAAATAGATCATAGCCAAGTTTGGTAAACCTGACCTCCTAATCACAGATGGAGGAACTAAACTTAAGGCCATTGACATCAATATATATCTTGCCAATAATGGGATAAGACACATCACGGCCAGCCCATACCATCCTCAAGCAAATGGACAAGTAGAACAACTAAACAGCGTGCTTGTAGAAGTCCTCAGTAAGTTATCTGCTAACAATCCAAAGGCCTGGGTCAAAATGCTTCCAACTGCGCTCATGGTCTGTAGAACAAGAGTTGATCACAATACAGGTAAAAGCCCTTATGAACTTGTCTATGGACAAAAGCCCACTCTTGTTAACACAGCTGCAGGACCACAATTACCTCTGCCCAAAAAGGTGCCAGATGACAGCAACCATAATGTACAAAACACCAGAAACAACCAAGAGGAGATGGAACACCAAAGGGTCAAAAGGGAAGCAATCCCATTACAACAAGAGAGATTCCAAGTCAGGGACAAAATCTGGGTTGTCACTCATGATCAACACAAGCTGGACCCACAATTGTGTGGACCAGGCATCATCATGGAAGTCAAGCCCAATAACACCTACCTCATCAAAGGGATTGAAGCTCAGACTGAACTGAAACATATGCACTATGACCGCCTCCACCTGTGCAAAGCAAGAACAGCCCAACAAAATTCCAGACTCCCTGTTCCCAACGCCAAATTGGATCAATACCAGGCATGCATTCCTAACACTCTCAAGAAAATACCTAAGGTTCCACCTTCCAGCACCCCAGGGGGAGATGTTGCAACATCTTTGACTGCTCCCTCTTGGGGAATTGATTCCCCGAGTGACTCACCAAATGATTCATCGACTGATCAATAAGTTGGTGGAACTACTATCATTTGACCATCTATTACGGGGATCAATCATTTCAAATCCTAAGCAGAACACAGCTTGGACAAGCCTTGTGACTTAAGAGGAACAATTACTTGGATAAGTTCCATGACTACCATGACATACATGGACAGTATATGGCTTCTCATGATATTATATATGATCATATATTCTTATCTAATAAAGTATCATTCTCTTATTAATTTTCCCCTTTATCTCATTTATTATACTTCCCAGAAGTATATGCTTGACAAGATTAAAAGATGATTTTATTGTAATTAATTAATTCTTCTTATATATTCTCAAAGGTTAATCCCTGGGCTGCTAGCAATATCTTCTAAGACATTATAGTAAGCCCTTATTTTGGGTAATCAGTAGGCACGGTGGCGCTTTAAGTAGAATTAGGACAGCACTTGAGCGCCTAAAATGTTTATTAGGCGGCGCCTGCAACTTATCCCAAGTGGTGTGACAGCAAATTGTGTCTTAGTTATGCGGCGCTGTGGTGTTTACCATTGGTCGATTTTGTGGCAAGGGTCAAAATACCAACACTTGAGATCTAGATTAATCCCACCTTCATGCATGGAACAATACCACTATGGGTTTCACTTTATATTTTAATAAAAATCAAATTCTTTTCTAAATTATGCTTCATCTAGCCCTTTCTTGATAATAGCTTTCATCAGTTATCAACCTTTCCTTTACAACACATTAAGAATCGTAGTTACACTCAAGCTTTAAATTATGTTATTTGGATCTAAGTTTTTTACTGACATATTTTATATTCTCAAATATTGGTAAGTGCCTGCAGCACTTGGGCATCTCTTGTATTATTTCATAGATCTATTCCAAAATCCGAGCTTTGGCCGGTTTAGTTCTAAAATCTAAACAGACATTTGTATTTTTTGATGGACACTCCGAATCGCTTTTACCCGTCTTCTTGCAGCAAGTTTTCTCGGGAAAATATCCTAATATCCGTATTCGACCCGGCTAATAACTCCGAAGCTTTGCCCCATGTATATACGAACTTTCAGCACATTAATAATTAAATATTCGCATAGCTTCGATTGGACCGTGGCTTTACAAATCAAGGTGAGACCCAACTCAAACCTTGCATAATTGACGTCATTATGATTTGAGTTTCAGCTACAGTAGAGAATGGCACCATCGCTTCAGAAATGGCGCCATCGACATCGAGTACCAATCAGTGCCAAGCAGCAGCTGGCACATGTGTGGTGGATTGATTAGCCGCCGCAAATAAATTCTAGGGCAGCGTCACTCCCCCTATTTTTAAACACATGTTGCACTCTTATTGAGCTGGGGCTTAGCCATTAAAGATGAGTTGCTTTGGAATTTAAATAAGGTTGAAGCCAGATCTCTTCTGGGCTTTTTCGGATCTTAGCTGTTAGCTTTGATTCCTATTGATTAAATCTAGGAGATATGTCAATTTCATTCCCCAGCCAAATATTTACATCGTCAGCTCCTAGCTTCGGCTGGCCAAATAAAATAATAACTTTGTTGATAAGATCACATATTTCAGCTACCAACCAACTGATAAAGCAGAGGAATTATGGTATTAAATGCAGTTAATCTCCATCTTAAATATGTGGTTTCTATAGGTTCAATCCATGATATCAATTAAACGGTGAATTAAACATAATATGCACAATTGATTTAACTTTTAAAGCTACAATTTCAAATAAATGTTGACTTTAGTTCATCACCCTATTGTTCATAGCAGCAACACTGTCTTTGAACGCTAATAAACGTTTGTTCCCTTCTAAAAAAAACTATTGTTCACAGCGGCGTTTCTAACTCATTTAATTATGACATAGCTTTTTTATACTAAGGATTCAGATGCTTTTAAAATCAGATAAATATACTATTCTAAATAATATATATTTGAAAATTTCAATTAGTTATCTAAAAATTAAGTAGTTCTCAAGGTAGTGTCAAGTATATAGTTCTGGAAAGCATATAATATGAGAAAAATTAGAAAGATTTAGAAGTTGATACCTTGATTGAAATAGAAGAAGATCTTTATATATCTGATAATATGACATTGTGTCCATGTAGATTATGTGTTTTAGGAGGGATAATCCCTACAGAAAATTAAGGGGCTGATTCTAGTATAACACCTGAATTAAGTCTTGGCGTCACCTTTTGCTCAAAAGTTTGGTTGTTTCTTGAGAAAATTTATGTCCTGAGAGAGATTAATCAAATTTTTTACAATAATAGGTAGTTTGGATACCAACTTATTACTTTTTGGAGTGGAATTTTTTCCATAGCATGACAGATTGTATATATCAGTATTACTAGTCCCACACTCTTGACTGTTAATTGTCACAAACTCTTCATATAAGTGTCAGGATACCAAGAGACGCCGTGGAGCTCCAGTAGGTGAGGGAGGAGTCAAAGTAGGTACTGACATGGCCCACCAGATGATGGGACCTAACTTTACCAGGTAGAAAAGAGCCTTCCCAGCCACAGCCCAAGGTCCAGCAGCTGGCAAGGCAGAGTCAATCAATCCTGTGAGTGCCAGGTAAAGCACTCCCAGGAATTGACTACCCTGGCCAGTGGCATCAGAAGTGGGGGGTTGAGATAGTTGGTTTGGGTGTTGGGAGTGGTTCTATGGGGACCAGGTAGGCAGCAGGATTGTTGTACTTCCTGTTGAAGATCAAAGGGTAGATGATTATTGCTTTGCTGTCACAGACAATTTGGTAGGGTTCCTTGGGTGCGTTTGGAAGGGTGTACCACTGCAAGTCTTCCAAGGACCAGGGTTTGTGATCAGGATTTGGAGGATACTCAGTGAAATACACAGGGCCAAATTGAGTGTTGGGCGGACAGTAGTAGTCAAAGGCTCCAGGTTTGTCAACTGAAGTCTGGCTATCTATCCCAGGGAATGAGTGCTGACGCTTGGGTGTATGCAGATGGAAGAGTATCAAAAATAAGTATGGAAACAGATTGGTGAACCAAAGGTTCATAACAAATTTATTGGTAAGGATGACAATACAGGACTTTTTAAGCAGCTTCTGACTTATATACTTACTCACACTAAAGAGCCTCTGGGCATTCTTGTGGTGCTGTCTGTGTGGCCAGGCTTGACATCTCAGGCTCTGCTGTTTGGTTGGCTGCTTCATGGTCATTTTTGGGGGTTTTGGGAACAGTTGTTTGGCTTTTTGGTGGTTCATCTTGGCTTGGCTGAACATTGGTTCTGGCAGGTTTGGCTTCTGGGGTTATGAAGGTTTTCCCAATTTGATTGCTTTTTTTGGACTGGTTTGATAGGCTTTCTTGAGGCCAAAATCTTGATTAAAAAAGGAGTCCCCAATTGGGGACCCCAAATTACTTAATGGAGGGTGGGCTTGAACTGGGTTTACTGGGCAGCTAAAATTAGCCTGCCCAGGCCCAGCTAAACCCACCAAGGCTTGATAATAGCTTTTGGGGCCCAGAACGGGCCCACAGCTAACACCAGGGCAGGAATGGTTCCCACACCTGGATTTTCTTTGAAAAGCAAAAATCCAGGTGCGGGCAAATCTCCCCTGCCCGCTAGCTCCTCCTGGTGGCTAGGAGCGGGTTCAATTCCCGCCAGGGCTTCAAAAATTTTACTTTCATAACACTATCCCCTTCTAAACCGGACTTGTCTTTCTTCTTCTCCCAATACTGACAAACATCATCAGCTGCATTGGTAAGATGGTCAGCTGGTTCTCAGGTGCTTTCCTTGGGCAGGTATCCTAGCCACTTGACGTAGTACTGTGGCTTGCAGTAGTGGGTATGGTTGCCATGTATATACTCTACTCTGTGTTCAAGGGATCTCCCTACCAGGATGGGCGGAGAGGCAGTCTTCAATTTCTGGTGGGGCAGAGAAGTTCTGTCCTTTTTAAACAGCAATTATTGGTGAAATATTTCATGTATTTTCCAGGTGGTGGGTAACTTCAGACGGTAAGCTACCTTGCCTACTTGGCCTGTGATCTGGTAGGGGCTGCTTCTTTGGTGAGCTCACTTCCGGCATGGGACATTTAGGGGTATGTTCCTTGAGTCTAGATAGACCTTGTCCCCAATCTCTAGTGGCTTTCCAGGGGTTTGCTTTTTGTCAGCAAAGGCTTTGTAGGTCTTTACTGCACGGGTTAGGTTTCAGGAGCAGGTCATCTGGGTTTTGTGGATGTGTTTCATCCAGGTTTTACCTGCTTTTTTAGACTCCTGGTTTCCAATCTTGGGGTCCCAAGTGGGGTCAAATCTGTAATTGGCTTTGAAGGGAGACATCCTGGTGGACGCGTGATCTTTTCTATTGTATGCGTACTGGGCTGTGGATAACAGGTCTGCCCAATTGTCTTGATTGGCGTTTGTATATCCTCAGAGGTACTGTTCCAAAATCTGGTTTACCCGTTTGGTTTGGCCATTGGTCTGGGGGTGATACGAGGTGGACACACATATTTTGATTCCTAGGTCTTTCATCACTTGCGCCCAATAATGAGATGTGAACTGTGGTCCTTGGTCTGTCACTATTTCTTCTGGGGTTCTGTGTTGGGTGAGTATTTGGTCATGAAAGTGACAGACAGTTTCAGCGGCAGTGCAATAGGTAGTGGTGGGGACAAAGTAGGCCATTTTGGTGAAACGGTCAACCATCACTATAATTGTGTTATAGTCTTTGGAGGGTGGGAGTTCAATTATGTAGTCCATGGATACCAATTTCCAGGGGCCTGAAGGGATGTCTAGGGGACATAGGAGGCCTTCTGGTTTAGAGTGTCTTTTTTGGTGCGCCTGCATGTCTCACAGCCTTTGATGTAGTTGATAACATCTGTGTCTATATTGGGCCACAGGTAATTCCTTTTGATGCTTTGAAGGGTTTTATGGCGGCCCGGGTGGCCAGCTAGTTCTGAGTTGTGATAGTCCTTTAGGAAAGAAATCTGAGCCAATTCCTCTGGTACATAGATTCTTCTTTGTAACAGTAGGGTGGTTTCTTTTAGTAAGTAACCTCTTTTGTACAGGGGGCTGTCTAGTTGTGCTGAGAGTTCTGAAACCATGGTCTTGGCAGCAGGGTCCTTTGCCTGGGCTTCTAATACATCCAATTTCTTAGCAACAATTTTCAGGTAGTTCAGCTGTATTCTTCCACTGGTTGTGTCCAACAGGGTATGGGTGTTGTGATCTCTCAACTCGGTGGAGGACAGGATCAGGTTGGCTCTTCTACTTAGGGCATCTGGGACAATGTTTACTTTGCTGGGTTTATAGTCAATTTCTAGTACTTAGTCTGCCAGTTCTAGAGCCCATCTTGCTTGTCATTGGTTAAGCTGACATGTTTGAAGAATTAAACCAGGTTTTTGTGATCTGTTAGGACCTTTACTGGGTGCTTGGCGCCGCATAAGTATTTGCACCAGTGCTTCAAGGTCTTCATTATGGCTAGCATTTCCTTATTGCATATAGGATAATTTCCTTCAGCAGGGATCAGCTTTTTAGAGTAATATGCTACAGAATATAGCATACCATCCCCTCCTTCCTTAAGAAGCACCCCTCCCAGGGTAAAGTTGGAAGCATCAGTTTCCAGGATGAATGGCTTTGTGTGGTCAGGCCTGGCCAACACAGGTGCAGAGGTGAAGGCCAACTTCAGGGCTTCAAAGGCAACAAAACAGTCAGGGGTCCACTCAAACTGGACTTTTTCTGAGCAAAGGCGGCTCAGGGGCAGAGTAATCTGAGAAAATATTTTTATGAAATCTCTACAGTAGTTTGCTAGCCCCAGGAAACTCCAAACCTCTTTCCAACAGGTAGGGGTGGGCCAAGCTGTGACCACATCCACTTTATCTTAGGCCATGGCAAATCCACCAGTTTGTACTACATAGCCCAAGAATTCTACCTCAGGTTGGAAGAACTCACACTTCTTGAGTTTGACGTGAAGGTTGGCTGCTGCTAGTTTCTCCAAGATGAGGTCCAGGTGGCAGAGGTGGTCTTCATGTGTTTTGCTATATATCAGGATGTTGTCAAGGTATGCCACACAGAATTGGTCAAGGTATTCTCCAAGGACTGATTTAATCATCATCTAGAAAGTGCTAGGGGCGTTGCATAGCCCAAAAGGCATGACCAGGTATTCATAGAGTCCATATCAAGTTTTGAAAGCTGTTTTGTATTCATTGCCTTCTTTGATTTGGATTTGGTTAAAATTGTCTCAGAGGTCAATATTAGAGTATACTTGTGCCCCAGTCAAGACGTCACATAGGTCATTGGCATTAGGTATGGGGTATCAATTTTTTACTGTTTTTTGTTCAGCTTATGTTAGTTTACACAAGGTCTCATTCCCCCACATTTTTCCCCTAAGAAACAGTAAGGGAGAAGAGCATGGGGCCTTTGAGACTTGGATAAATCCTTTCTTGGTCATGTCTTCAATGTACGCTTTCAAGGCCACTTGTTCTTTGTGGTTGCAACTATAGATGGGTCTGTGGCTGGGTTGCATATCAGGGAGTAAATCAATGGCGTGGTTGTAGATAGAGTGCTCAGGTAGTTGAGTTACCACCTCTTTGCTGAAGACACTGACCCATTTCTCGAGGGCTGATGGCAGCTTCCCTGAGCAAGGGTCCAATTACATGGTCATGAGTTTGGTGGGGGTACTACATGTGGGCTCAGCTGAATGGGTACAGTGTCAGGGTTAGGTCCCTTTCCCAGGGTTATGGTTTGGTCACAATAGTTCATGATTCCACCATGCTTGTCAGCCCAGGAGTATCCAAGTATCAATGGGTGTGGTAATCCTTTCAACAAGATAACAGATGAGGGGTAAGTGTTTTGCCCAATCTTCAGCTCAAGGTGTTGGTTACATTCTTGGCCAATGTCAGTTGAACCATTTTCCATAGTGACTTGGAATTGATTATCTGAGGGGGTGAGTCCTAGCTTGGATGCCAATGCGGGGTCAATGAAACCTTCATCAGCCCCTGTGTCTACAAAAGCCTTTTTGTGAAATACTTTATCTCCTACTTCTAGGGTCACTATGATATACTTATAAGACTGGGAGGTAGTGTTTAATTGGGCAAGGGCGCCTGAAGTTTGGTTTCTTCTGGGGCAGGCCCTGGTCTGGTGCCTGGATTCATGGAAGTGGAAATACAACCTGTCTCTGTAATTTTGTTGCAACTCCTCAGGTGTCATGGCTGGTCTGGCTGCTGTGGGGCTTCTGGCCACTCGGGGTCCATGGGGGGGTGGCGCCGTGGGTTTCTTGGTTTAAGCTTAGTCCTCAGCAGAGCACAATCAGTTCTTCTAACCCAATTGTGGGTGGTGGTGCTTGAGGAGGTCCTTTAACCCTGGTTTCACACCTTTTCTGAATAGGATGGTGGCCAATTTTTTGTCCGGCATAGCATGAGTCTGTAGTTTGGTGAACTATTCTACATAGGTCTGAAGTGGGCGGCTGTTTTGCTTAAACTCCAACAGAGTCATGAAGGCAAAGCTTCAGGTATTCTGGTCCTCTCCTGTGTCCATTAGTTTGGTCTCAAATTGAGCATAGTCTAAGCAAAACTCTACATTGTTGGTGGTGGCCTTGCCAAACCAGTCTAGGGCATCCCCTGTTAGCATAGAAGCTACTCCCAAGACTTTGACTGTGTTGTTGAGATAGGCAGCCACATTGTCTAGGAAGTGCAGTTGCAGCACCGGCATTGCACTTATGGATTCCTCTAGGCTGAGCTTACCCATCTGGGGCATGGTCACATTGGAGGTGGATTGGTTCACAATAACATTCTGTACTTGGGAGGAGGTTGCAGCGGCTGGGTCTTTGCTCTCTAGAGCATCCTTAGAATCATCCAAGGTCTGGTTTGATCTCTTCCACATGTAGGATATTCAGTATGATAGCCACAAATAACAGTAATAAGTGATAATCATAAAAAAAAACATACAAGTAGCCCCAAGTGCTAATAGCATCTTGGGGCCCAGGTTACCAAGTTTGGGGTGGATTGTCATAATGTCAGGATAACAAGAGTACTGTGGAGCTCCAGTAGGTGAGGGAGGAGTCAAAGCAGGTACTGGCATGGCCCACCAGATGATGGGACCTAACTTTAACAGGTAGAAAAGGGCCTTCCCAGCCACAGCCCAAGGTCCAGCAGCTGGCAAGGCAGAGTCAATCAATCCTGTGAGCGCCAGATAAAGCACTCCCAGGAATTGAATACTCTGGCCAGTGGCATCAGAAGTAGATGGAGCTGAGATGGTTGGTTTGGGTGTTGGGAGTGGTTCTATGGGGACCAAGTAGGCAGCAGGATTGTTGTACTTCCCATTGAAGATCAAAGGGTAGATGATGATTGCTTTGCTGTCACAGACAATTTGGTAGGGTTCCTTGGGTGCGTTTGAGAGGGTGTACCACTGCAAGTCTTCCAAGGACCAGGGTTTGTGATCAGGATTTGGGGGATACTCAGTGAAATGCACAGGGCCAAATGGAGCGTTGGATGGACAGTAGTATTCAAAGGCTTTGGTATTTTCAACTGGAGTCTGGCTATCTATCACAGGTAATGGGTGCTGACGCTTGGGTGTATGCAGATGAAAGAGTATCAAAAATATGTATGGAAACAGATTGGTGAACCAAAGGTTCATAACAACTTTATTTGGTAAGGATGACAATACAGAACATTTTTAGGTGCTTCTGAGTTATATACTTACTCACATGCAAGTGCCTCTGGGAATTCTTATGGTGCTATCTGTATGGCAAGGCTTGACATCTCAGGCTCTGCTGTTTGGTTGGCTGCTTCATGGTCATTTTTGAGGGTTTTGAGAACAGTTGTTTGGCTTTTTGGTGGTTCATCTTGGCTTGGCTGAACATTGGTTCTGGCAGGTTTGGCTTCTGGGGTTATGAAGGTTTTCCCAATTTGATTGCTTTTTTTGGACTGGTTTGATAGGCTTTCTTGAGGCCAAAAAACTTGATTAAAAAAGGAGTCCCCAATTGGGGACCCCAAATTACTTAATGGAGGGTGGGCTTGAACTGGGTTTACTGGGCAGCTAAAATTAGCCTGCCCAGGCCCAGCTAAACCCACCAAGGCTTGAGAATAGCTTTTGGGGCCCATAACAGGCCCTGCAGCTAACACCAGGACAGGAATGATTCCCATACCTGAATTTGCTTTGAAAAGCAAAAATCCAGATGCAGGCAAATCTCCCCCGCCTGCTAGCCCCACCTGGTGGCTAGGAGCGGGTTCAGTTCCTGCCTGGGGCTTTGAAAATGTTACTTTTGTAACAATAAGTGCCAATAAATACAAGCTCACTATCACCCAAAAAAATAATTTAAGCTTGTAATAAAACTCTTAATAGAAATATGAGAAATATATGTGATATCCCATTTTAATACAGAGTTGGTTTTTATAAAAGAAAATTAATAATAGATCCTTGATTGATTTAATTTTGAAGCCAGTTGTCAGGAAGCCAGGCATAGGTAGAGGCATCAGGTGACTCTGGACGGGGTACTGCCAGGCCAGTGGGTAATGCCCACCATAGGATGGGTGCTAACTTGATAATATAGCATACAGATCGCCCAAGTAAGGACCAGGGTCTGGAGTTAGGGACCATGGAATCCACAAATCCTGTCAAAGTAATGTAGAGTACTCCAAACAGTTGAGTGGACGTGGTATCAGCAGCAGTGAGGGGTTTCATTGGGCAGTTGGGTTGCGGGGTTAAGGACGGAGTCATGGGGAAAAAGTAGGTAGGCAGATAATTGTACTTGTCTTTGAACAATCTTGGTAGCACCTTGTACCATTTTCCTTTGTGTCCTATGTATTCAGTCACTCTAGTTCTTTCCAAGGGTTTGGCAATTAAGATGGTCTCCAAGTTGTACTCTGAGTAGGCGGGGTTGGACAGGTATTTGGTAAAATGCACAGGTCCAAAGGGGGCTCCAGGGGGCAGTATAGTGCCTGATGCGGGTCAGCAGGTTGGTCTTT
This sequence comes from Entomophthora muscae, assembly GCA_014839935.2. NCBI lineage: Eukaryota > Fungi > Entomophthoromycota > Entomophthoromycetes > Entomophthorales > Entomophthoraceae > Entomophthora > Entomophthora muscae. The sequence continues at coordinate 63,409 of QTSX02003757.1, forward strand.
GGAGGGGGCAGTTGCCTGATTGTCTACTTGGCTGGAGTTGAGATGAAAGATCACTAAGACTAGATAGGTTAGTATTTGTTTAAACCAAAGGTTCATAAAACTTTATTATCAAAAATGATAATATGGTCATCCTCGTACTGCCAGGGTTTTTATAACATGTGATTTTGCTTCTTTGCTTTTTGCGGACTTCAGGCCTGTGGACAGTTCACTGGAAGGACATGGACCTTGGCTTCTGGTTTTTAGAGTGGCAGATCCTAGTTGTGCTTACTCTGATAAATAAAAGTGGTGATGCTTTGTTCTGCCGCTACTGTTCACCATATCACCTGAGCAGTCCAATTTTATGGCTCATTCTGGACAGGAGACTGGTGGCTGCTGGTAGTCATTGGCAGGGCTAGCAGTAGGCTTTGTTTTAACCTCATTTAGGCAAGCTACAACTTCTGTGTAGGTCTGGATCTTTGGTGGCACATGGTTGGCAGAAATCTGGTAACCATTTGGGGAATTGTCCTTAAGAATCTGGCAGGTCTCAGAGTAATTCAACAACTTGGGTTTGCAACTTAATGAGTTGGCGGGTTCCCATCCATCTGGGGTGACTTGATTAGCCTTTGGGGAGTTGGGGTTTGATTTCAGGGGCTTTTAACGTTGATATTGAACTTCCAGTCTTGACACTTGGCAGGCTGGGAGGTTCCTGTTCCTTTTGTTTGGGGCAAGGCATCTCTGGCAGGCCATGTTTGGGCCCAACTTGCATTCTGGCAGGCTCACGTCTACCCTGGTCAACACAAGGGTTTTCCTGAGGCCTGGGGTTTAACTCCTGAGTTTTCAATACAAGTTTTGAAATGTCATTCATGGCAGGAGGGGACAATCTGGGTCCAACCCATTTCCTCCTCTTGTAGCTCTGATATATAGATGGGAGTTTTCATCTGCCATGGCAAGTTTTGGTCCTGGATTGTATTGTATGATCATGTTAAACTGTTTGAGAATTTTCATCCAGCGTGCCTATTACCTGGTCAGGTTGGCTTGTGTTTTGAAGTATATGAGAGACTTATGATCAGTTAGGGTAGTGAACTCCTCTTGTTGCTCCAAGTAGCAGCGTCATTTAAAAAAACAGTGTACAGATGTCAGAAGTTTCTTAATGTGTATGGGGTAGCAGCACTTACTGTCTGTTAACTTGCATGACTCATAGGCTACAGGCAGGAAGTTGCTATCAGTGTTCTTTATTTATAGTATGCCTCTGATGAGGACATCAGAGGCGTCTGTCTCCATTTGATATTCTCTGTCCTGTTTGGGATACTGGAGGATATGCGAAGTTGTCAACTTCTCTTTTAGACGCCAGAAGCAAAGGTCTCTTTGGGGGGTCCATATAAACTTGTATTTGGCACCAGTTATGACCAATAATGGTGCTATCAGGCCGCCACAGTTGGAGATAAAACGTCAGACGTAGGCAATCATCCCCAAAAATGTACGGAGATTGGACTTGTCTTTTGGTGGTGGCCTTTTGTAGATGGCCTAAATCTTCTGATCATCAGGTTTTATACCATCTTTTGAGACTATATGCCCCAGGAAAGGTAACTGTTTGCGGAAGATTTGGCATTTTGAGGGCTTGGCCAACAGCTTATGTTGCTTCAAGGTGGTAAAGACTGCTTCTAAAGCCTTATGGTGTTGTTCTACAGAGGGGCTGTATACAATGATGCTGTTTAATTATAATAGGGCGTATTTGCCAATTTGGGGGGTGAACCCCTAATTAATAAAGGTGACAAAGGTTGATGATGTATTTTTCATTCCAAAGTTGAGCACAACACACTCATATGACCTGTATTTGGTGTGAAAGGCTGTATTGGGTATGTCTTCTTCCTTAATACAGATTTGGTTGTATCCTGATGTCAAGTCAATCTTGGAGAAAACAGTTGCTCCTCACAGGGCATCAAAGAGACTGTCAATAAGTGGAAGTGGGTAACAATTCTTGATGGTAACTTTGTTTAGAGTGCAATTGCCAGTTACAAGTTGGAGGGTCCCATCTTTCTTTGCCACAAAGAATACCGTGGCACCAAAGGATGGCTGTGAGGGGCAGATAAGTCCTTTTTCTAGTGCCTCCTTGAGGTAAGCGCAGAGGGCATTTTCCTCATTTGGAGTAAGGTGGTAAATAGGCTGCGCCTTGGGTACTTCTTCCTTGAGTTGGATGGAGTGCTGTATGTGTTTCTCCAGTGGCAAACCTGGTAGAGCCTCTTTGAATATTTCTGGATGGCAGGCTACAATTTCTCTATCCTGAGGTGTGGTGGTATTCTGAGGGTCCTTGAAGTGTATAATGTACTTTCAGGAGTCCCAGTCAATTTTCTTGATATTTTCCTTTTTTTGAGTGTTTCTGTCACGGCCCATAACAGAGTCTGGCTGAACTCCCGCAGGGGAGGCAGGCCGGGCCTGGAAGGCCATGTACACAATTGTGCAATTCTGACCAGGTAGTTGACTGCAGTAGCTAGGTGATTCCAACTCCCAGCATGGGGCACATCCTGGTCAGCCAGCCCCAATACTGTGTTATAGACAAACCCCAACTTACTTAAGTCCTGAGCAGGAGGCACATTGTGTGACAGAAATTAAAGGATAGTATGAAGCTGTTTCTAAGTGATGGGGAATTACCACCCAAATCCACATAGAATTAATTATTAACCACCAACGTGGCTTCAGATATCTTTTTGTAAAATTTCCAATTGCAATACCAGGATTAAGCATAATAATTAATCCTAACCAAAGTAGCCCAAGATAAATGGCCTGAGACAACAACAATGCATCTTCAGAATGAAATTCTGGACATTGGGAGGCAACACAATTTTCAGTTTCCAGAATGGAGGGGGGCTTCAAGATCAGCTGGCGCAAAATTAACATTGGGCGCCACCAACAACAAAGCTCCTACTGCTGGGCCCCATATTTCAGAAATGATTTGGTTGAGAATTAGATTGTACAGAATATATTGTAACAACACAACCACAGGGTGCATTTTGAAAAGTAAATTAGAACTAGGGATAAATGATTTTTATTGAGTAAAATTTTGGGAGGACTCAACTCTTAGAGTTGAAACAATGACAATCATTCAATATATATCAGAAAATTGACTAAGCAATACCATCTGAATCTTGGCCTCCTATTTCTTCCACATTGTCAAGTAAGTATCTGGTCCAGGTTGCAAAGAACCCTTGTGTGACCAATTTCTGATGACCATGCTGATTAACAAGCTTTTATTAGGTGACCCTCAAATTACGCCAATTTATCAATGTCAATTTGCAAGGAGGAACTGGTTTCAGCTGACAGACTGGAGCAGCCGTAACCCATTTCCAATTGACCATTTGATTTAAATCTGTTAACTTGATCAATTTTGATAAAGGTTTCCCGGCTTTTTGAGCCTTCTTGTTTGGGCAGATAATTCCTGGCATGATGGAACCTATCATGACACATTGGGCAGCAGGGAAGAAGTAGGAATATCCTTCATGGCAGGTGGGATGATCTCTTTAGCACAATCAGGAGGGAGATCCAGATGATGGGGATGAAAATACACCAAGTCAAAGGTGCGGGGTGGATTGACTGAGGTAGCAGGAGTATAGCCAGGAGGGTACAGATAGGCAAGTTTATATTGAGCTGTGGATCCCCAAATAGATGCAAAGAGAATAATTAAACTCGAGAAAAAATAGATAATTCCTGCAAGAAGATAACAATTTATGGGCATAAACTTGTTTTATTTAAGATGTCAACAGTGAGAAGGGCTTCTCCTCTTCACTACTTATACTTACTGGTAATTTTGTGGCCTTTTGTGCCACCAGAGAACTGATGGCATCAATTTCAGTTAAACTTAAAATTTTGGCTAGAATTTGCAAACTTGGGCCTGGAGGTGGATGCTCATTAGTTGGTATAACAGGAACCTTGCTTGGGCTGCAGCCAGCCAAGGTGCCACTGCTATTTATAGATCCTGCAAGCAATTAAGCGCCTGATTGCACAATCAAGCAATCACACTCCCAATGTCTTGTTTCTCAATAATTAAGAAGGCCAAAATTTTTAATAGAATTAAAGCCAGGGATTTGAGTCTTGTGTGCCTCTCAAATACTGGGCCATTTTTAATTGAAAGGGGGATTTTCCCGCTCTGAGAGACAATTTGTGAGGGTTTCCAGGCTGTGGGTAGTTTGGCCTCTAAGATGGCCAGCTGGTTTTCCAGGGCTTTCTGGGCCCTGGCAGTTTCTGTGATATGTACAAAGATGTGGTTCCGTAGGAGTTGGTCCACCGAGCCAGGATAGATCTGATGATTGACCCCTTCACAATTGATGGTCAATACAGAGATGACCCAGTCTACGTGGGGCTTATTATTTTGTAGCCAGTCCAGTTCAAGTACAATGTAAAATTTAGGAAAGTTAATGATGGGTCCCTGGATGGTGGAGTGCAGGTTCTTTAGCGCAATAGAGAAAGGGCAGTCTTTTTTGTTACGGCAATGTGGTGTTCATCAGCTAAGACCAGTTTCTTAATCTGTGAAGGATTAGTGGTTTACTTGAACTTGTCCACAAAGTTGATGTTAACAAGGGTTCAATCTGCGCCTGAGTCTAGAAGTGCTGAACCTTTGTAACTACAAAAGCGGAAAGAACAGGACATCAGTTTATTGGGATTTCTGGCAATGGTGTAAAGTACTGTGTCTTCCAAGGGCACTTGGATCATTGGGATTGGTCCACGTACTTGGGGAGGTACTCATTGTTGGGAATTGTGCAGGGAGAGCTTGGCCCGCTTAATGCTCTCCCTGGGCTTTTACCTTGTTGTGATTGTCTTGAGTGGTAGTGATACAGAAATGGGTACAATTTGACTGCCCATAGTTCCTGTTTCCGTGCCCATTTGACCCTGCATGATTATGGTTTGTGTTTTTATTGTTGTTCCCAGGAGGCAGGCAATTGGCACACCCCATTGAGTAAGAATCTTTGGGTCTTTCTCTCTTTTTGGTCTACACCTTGTGAAGGGCGTTGGATGTCTGCTCTACCTTCTCTGCTTTGCAATATAGGCTTTGCAGATTGGTTACTTGGTCCAGGTTGATGTGCCTCATCAACTGTGAATTAAGGGCACCATAGTAAATGAGATATGTGGCTGAAGTTGAATGCCATATCTGCAGGGGCACATAGGTGGGGTCCTCATAAGTGTGTGTGAGTTCCTTTACGGTGCCTGCCTGGGTCAGGTTCTTCACTTGGTGGATAATAATGAGGGCGGTGTCCTTTAGTACAAACTGTGCCAAGAAGTCTTGTTTGAATGTGTCCCAGTCTTTCACAGTATGATCTTTGTGCCATTTTTTGCACCAAGTGCCTGCATTGTGTGTGAGACGGATGGATATCTCTGCAATCCAGAAACATTGTGGGTATTCCATCTGCGCCAGTTTGCTTTGGGAAGATTGATTCCAGGCTGCAGTGTTGTTGTCGTTGGTCTCAGCAGATGGTTCCAAGGCAGCACTTTGAAGTCATTGGGACACATAGGTGGGCATGGTTCCTTCCTTGGTTGGGGCTTGGGACAGAATGATATGTGCCTAAAAGAACCCTTGCGCTGACAGGTTGTTGAAAATGAGGACTGGTACACACATGTTCTGGTATAGCACTGTTGTGTTATGAGGTGCAGCACAGACACACAACGGGAAATACTAACTTTAGGATTGGATTTGTACTAATTATTGGTTAGATGACAGGGAAGGCTATGCAATTACCTTGCAGCCCCAGAAGAATAATCTTGACTAGTTGTGGCTAGAGAGAGGTGCAGAAGTACTTGGAGACACAAGGACAAAAATTTAAATAGAACTTAATTTTTATTGGTGAATATGAAATGGAATATATAGTGGTTAGGAATACCACAAAACACTAACAGGATGGTAGGATCACTTGCCACAAGCATTAGTGGGGCAAGTGAGATGCGCAGAGTCAAGAAACCAAACAATTATATTTCCTGATTCAGTCATCAACTCATTTTGAGAGGCAAAAGCAAAAACAAGAGATTTGTCTTAAAAATGGCCCAACAAAGGCAAAATCAAAACATGGTGCATAGCGGTATTCAAATCATTGCCCTCCCCTAGATTGGCCTTAGGGGGGTGGTATTTACAATGGAACTTTTTGTGCACCGCAACAAAAGGACGGCCACTGGAGAGGAGCTTTACAGTGTATTTGGACCCTTGTTTAAAGGTCACCTCTAAAGGGCTGATCCACAGAGAGTCCAACTTATGTGCGCAACCACCTACTCTGTGTTGGTAGTAAAGTACATGGTTGTCAACATCAAATTCAGGCAAGGGGGAGCGTCCAGCATTATCAGGAGAAAGCTCAAGCATCTTAGTCTTGTATGCAGAAGTGTAGGCAGTGGCCTGTATATCAATTATGCGGTTGACTAGATCCTTGATGTGGTCATTAGGAATCATGGCCTTATCAGAGGTAAGCAGGGGGGCCCCCAAGAGCAATGGGGTAGTAGCCTCTTGCCCATATAACATAGCAAAAGGGGAGTATCCAGTGACACAATGTTTGCTAAGGCGGTACACAAAGAGAGCTGCAGGTAAGTATAGGTCCCAGTTGGCAGCATCAGAGTAGGTGAGCTTCCTCATAATAGAGACCCGCGTTGAATTTGCATGCTCAACTGCCCCATTGGTAGAAGGATTGTAGGGGAAAGAGAAGGACTGGTGTGATCCCAAAGCTTTGACAACAGAGGTTATCAACTTGGCATTAAAGTTAGTCCCATTATCTGAGAGCAACACTTGAGGACAGCCATGGCGGTAGAAAACATCTTATAACAGGAAGGCAGCAGTTGTCTTAGCCATGATGTCCTTTGTAGGGCGAGCCTCTACCCACTTGCTGAAGTGATCAACAGCAATCAGAATAAAGCAACACCCAGAACATGAGGGGGGAGAGGACCTACCGCGTCAATGCTGACAGTAAGAAAAGCATGTTGTGTGGGAACTAATTTGAACTTGTGGGCAGCAGCTTGAGGCCTCTGCAGCTGGCAGTTGTAGCAGCTAGCTATGTTGTCTGGGATAAGCAGGCAAAGGTTCTCCCAGAAGTAATTCTTTTGAAGCCAGTCAAAGGTCTTGGCAATGCCTCCATGCCCAGTCTCTTTATGAGCTTGCAACACCAACAAGAGGCAAAGACTGGGTCGTACATAAGGCAGATACTGGTCTTGTACCTTCTTGAAGAGCTGATTGCTGTGTATGAGGGTATCTTTGGATAGCTTGGACAAGGCCAGTCATACCTCTTCTGTCTCACTTTCCCAAGAAGAAAGGTACCCAATTATTTTTTACAACCGGTCAGCCTCTGCAGGATGCAAAGCAAGAATGGGCATTCTGGAGAGCCTATCAGCATTCTGATGTTGAATCCCAGGGCAATGGAGCATAGTGAAGTCGTAACCTTGCAGACGTAGGGCCCAGTAAGCTAAGCGCTCTTCTGGCTCCTTAAGTTGTTGTAACCATTTTATGCAAAGTGTGATCAGTGACAACTGTGAAATGGGTACCATACATGTAGTGGCAGAACTGTTTGACTGCATGCAACACGGCCAGACACTCCTTCTCTGTGACACTATAATTCTTCTCATGCTTGTTTAGCACACAGAAAGTGTAAGCCACAGGATGGTCTACACCCTTGTTGTCTAGTTGGGCCAGAATAGCTCCAATAGCAAGATTGCTAGCGTCTGTGTATAGGATGAACTCCTTATCATAGTCAGGATACACTAAGATTGGCGCCTCTTTGAGTTTTTGCTTAAGGGTTTCAAAGGCTTGCTACTGACTGGCGGTCCATTCAAAAGGGACATTATGTAACAGCTGGACTAGAGGTTTACTAGCATTGGCAAAGTCAGGGATAAACAGTCTATAGTAGTCCATCATCCCTAGAAAGACTTGTACCTCTCGCAGGTTGGTGGGCAGGAGCATTTTGTCAATAACTTCAACCTTCTTAGTCATTGGGCAAATCCTGGTCTGGGTTACTTCATGGCCCAAGAATTCAAGACACTCTTTGAAGAAGGTGCACTTGGAAGGTTTTAGTTTGAGGCCAGCTTCTCAACTCTTTATGAACACCTCTTTGAGGTGAGCCAGGTGATTGATGAAGGTAGTGCTGAAAACTGTTATATCATCTAAGTATACTAGGATCCATGACAGCTTCAAGTTGCGTAGGATGGAGTCCATGGCCCTTTGGAAGGTGGCCGGGGCATTGCAGAGTCCCTGTGGCATGCAAGTAGGCTCAAACAGCCCTTAAGATGTAATGAGCAAGGCTTTTTGGCAATCCTCAGGCAATAGGTCAACTTGCCAGTATTCAGATGCCAGCTCCATTGTGGAGAAAAACTTAGAGCCACCAAGACGTTGGAGAGCATCAGCAATACGCGGCAAGGGGTATGAGTCCTTCTTGGTCAAAGAGTTCAATTGGCGGTAGTCCATCACAATACAATGACCCCCATCTTTCTTCTTTAATATGAGTAGCAGGGATGCCCAAGGACTTTGGGAAGGTGCCAGCAGCCCAGCGTCTAACAGTTGTTTAAGCTCTTTAGATACCTTGGCGTCCTCTACACGGCTGCGGCAATATGGTTTAGCACAGAAGGGAGGAGCATTGCCAGTGTCAATCTGATGGATAACGCCTTTGGCTAACCCATAGTTGGTACTGTCCTTTGCAAAGATGTCAGAAATTGGTCTAGCAAGTTTAGTACCTCTTTCTGTTGAACCAGGGACAGCTGTGGAAAGTCTTGCACAGTGAACAAGGATAGGACTTGGGGTTCATCCTCAGGTAGGTTAAAATCTTGAAACATGCCAAAGGAATGAAGAGACAGGACATCAGGAGCACTCACCAACTTGCCATATCCAACAATCTGCCCCCTAGACACGGTCATGGGGAGTGCAGTCAGGTTGGCTACCAAAAATTGAACAGGGTCCTTATGGGAGACATCTAGGATCCCAGGACAGAGATTAAGGTTTGTTGCGCCCTAACAAGGGGGGAGAGTACAACTCCAAGAAGGTTTGTTCAGGTAGTTCATATGATATCTGGGAGTCTAGGATGGCCTGGAAGCCAGGGGGGTGGTGAAAGCAGACGTGGCTAGGAGAGGATCCCTTCAGACACAGGACAAGCCATGGGTTAACATTTCATGTTTGAAGAGTGGGTGAAATATTTGAGGGTAAAAACCCCAGTGGGATATTCAAAGGCGCATGTCTTGAGACGTTTCCCGGCAACTTTAACTGGCTCTTCAAAGATCAGAGGGACTTTGTATTTCAGAATAGAGAGGTAACTATCTTTCAAGTTGATTATCCCATTATATTCCCTAAGGAATTGAGTGCCAACTAAGAGATTGTAACTCTCTTTTTCAAGACAACTGCTGGTGCAGCTAGGAGAAGCTTGCCAAACCACATGGATAGAGCAGAGTACGCCCCTATGGTGCGGGTCATAGACAGTCCAGCTGTGACATACGTCTGATGATAATTAAGGTCAGGGGCAAGTTTGAGTTTCTTCACAATCTTGGAGGAGACAACGTTGACTGACAAGCCAGTGTCTAGAACAGCCTTGATCTTCACTTTTTTAATGGATATCTCTACTTGAGTGGTAGTACAACCAAAAGGTGGAAGGACAGCCAAGATATCTTGAGCCTCTGCTAGTTTCTTATCTCACTTCTCAATCATGAATCTTAATCCTGGGAACTCCTTATAAACAGTTTGGAGAGGGAGCAAAACAGATACATTCTTGAAGACAGTGTCAGCAACCTTGTCAGCTTCTTATGACAACTCCACTAGCACGGGGGACCTCTTATCCTGAGTGAAGTAAGGGCAAGAGACAACTTCTTTGGCTTCAGGCAAAGGTTTAGCGGTAGTTGTAGTCTTTCTGGAGCGTAATTTATAGGGGACTGTAATGATTTCAGGAACAGCCAGGACAGAGTACCCATATGCGTCAGCGTTGTCAGTATCAGAGTCATCCAGGTCAGAGTTGTCAGAGATATTGTGGAAAAAGAGGAGGATAGGAGGAGCCTCATTATCAGCAGGCTTGGAGTCAGATATAGAGGGAGGGATTGAAAGAGACTGGGAAGAATTGTCAACCAAGAGTGTCTCTGCCTCTAGGTTGACTGTTCTTTTCCCGCCTGCTCTTTCAGATCAGCTTCTTCAACCCGTGGGTTGGTGCAGACTCAAGAATGATGATCTATCTGACCACAATTGTGGCAACCTTGGCGTCAAGGAGGATTTTGCGAGTTCATGGTAAAAATGCAAGGACCACGGGAAGACAAACCAGAGTTAGAAGTAGCTTGACCTTCCCTAACAACTGCTCCAGAATGGGTAAGGTGCATATCTTGCAACAGCGTCTTTATGCTCTTCATGGAGGAAAGCATAGCCTTATGGGCTTTGAAGTGAAGGCAAAGAAGCTGGTTTTCTTTGAGGGCTTGAGCGCAAGCCAAGTAATCTTCATGGGCTGTCAATTGTCTGCTTGTTATCAGTTGCTGTCCTTTCATGTAGAATTGGTCTGCAAACTCTACTAGTGTCTCTTTAGGCTTGAAAGCAATGTGCATGAAGGCGTCCTTCTTTACTTCCAGGCTAAGGTCACCACCAAACTTGTCAATTAAAAGCTGCTTCATATCTTCCCAGGTCTCAATGGTGGGCAGCTCTGGCACAACTACCTCTTGGTAGGTCGGGTGTAGACAGGTCAGAATGTGTTCCTTCTTGACTTCATCTGAGGCTCTTCTCATGGCAGTTTTGTAGATAGTTAGGAAAGCTGCAATGATCAAGGTTCTGGGATCAAAGACTTGCTTAAAGGTAGGCTTAAAATGTGCTTTGGGAGTTGGGCCACCATTGTTGCTATTGAGTACGTTTATACGCAAGGAGAACTCTGCTTCAGATTCAGAGGGGGGCTGTCTAGCCCACAGCTGAAAAACACTCTCTTCAAGGGTATTCAGGGTCTCAACAGTGCAGGCACCCGTATTGACAGCTTGAGTGGTCTGTTGTACAGTAGCATCTAAACGTTGACCTTGAGTGGTCACTATTGTGAAGAGCTCAGCCAGTTGAGAAGTAAGGGATGGCCCCACTGAGAGGCAAGGGGTGAACCTGTTGTTCACAGAGTCAATCAAGTCATTCATCTCTTGTATGTCTCTATCCAGCTCAGTATTATCCTGCTTCAAGTGATCCACCTTGTTAGCTAGTGCAATTAGTTCCCTAGCACATTGGATTTGAGGGGCTCCTGGTAAGCCAGGGCAGCAACCATCTTCATTAACAACCCCAACTGGACTAGCAGCAGTTGCCATCATTTCATGTAGGGCGGCAAGTTCTTGCTGTAGCTCTGCAACTTGAGCAGTCAACTCAAGCACCTGGGGGTCAGATTGAGGAGCCTCAGAAGGACGTCCTTGACTGCAAGTAGCTGTACGTAGCTCTCAAATAGCGTCCCATGTTCTCTGCTCTCAATCTGCCAAGTCATCAGAAGGGGGGAGAGGGCGGAACATCTGGCTTGGGCGTAGCTAATTCATTCACTTGACTCTGGAGTTTGGCTATAGCAGCAGCGGTAGCAGCTCTTTCTTGATCAAACGCCGCACTGATTTCATTAAGGCCATTAGCAGCAAAGTCTGCTACCTGCTGTAGTTGCTCAAAGGAATACATGCTGAATGCATTGAGCTGTTGCACGAGTTGTTCAAAGTCAGTGAGATAAGTGTTTAAAGTAGAATCTACTTGAGTTTTCCAGGGTTGTTCTATCTGGTGAAACTTGTGTAGACACTCTCTCACGTACTCAGGGATGAACTGGCGCATGCGTTCAACAGAGTTAACCAAACAGGTCTGGGAGGTAACAGAGTCACGCTGATTGTCGGATACCAAGGAAAACAGGGAATTGATCCACTGTTGATAGGCAGCAAACTGATCCCAGTGATGAGTAACCGCTGATTGTAAAGATGAGATTTCTTGGACATGGAGCCCCAACACCATTTGATGGTGGGCCAAGGCAGGCTGCACAAAGGACAGTTGTTGTGTTTGGCTCCAAGGGATGACATCCTAGAAGACACGGCGGGAAATCTTTATTACGAAAGATTTGAGGTTCAAAGCTAGCCTTGGGTTAGCCTTCAGGGAAAAATTAAGGACATGTACCTTAATTTCCTGGAAAACAAGATGTAAAAGTCCTTTTGGCAGAAAGGACAGGAGAAGCTTGAAGATTGTAAACGCCAACACAAATGTGGATAAAATTAGTTTTATTAGGAATAATGATTCTGCTTTAAATAGTAGGCAAGGGACGGTGATCACTCATTAGGAAGACAGAGTGGCTGAGGGGGTCACATTGGGATGAGGTCATACCAGGATCAATCACAGACAGTTACAATAATCCGGAATGGGTGGATATTGAACCAGACTCATTTGCAGAAGGCAAGGAATTTCCAAAGTTGAACACAAACCCAGCCAAATTTTTACAACTATCACAATTCAAAGGCCATATTGAAATAGCATTAATTGCGCAATTTACGGCAACAATAGTAAGTGCTCAGCAGAGCCAGCCACTGAGAGGAGATGCTGTGGAATTTGAGGAACCACAATCAATTCATAGTATTCCACTTGACTGAACTGCAGCTGAAGGCAAGGGATGGCTCCTTCACGGGCTATCTCAAGGGCTACTGCCATGACTTGTTCCAAGTCAGGGGTACCCATGGGGTAAGCAACTAGGCAGGGACCATTCCTGAGGTTCAGTATAGTGGGGGTAATAGGTGGGTTAGCAATATCTTTCTCAATAGGAGGACTAGTAATTTCAGGTGAAGTTGGCTCTTGTATAGGCGGAGGCTAAGGACCTGAAAACGTGGATGCAAAAGGGATAACCAAGCGGCTTACAGCCCCTGTAGTGACCACCATTTTTGTTGTGTTCTGAGGCGCAGCACAGACACACAACAGGGAATCCTAACCTTAGGATTGAATTTGTACTAAGTCTCAGTTAGATGACAGGGAAGGCTGTTTAATTATCTTGCAGCCCTGGAAGATTAATATCTACTAGTTATGGCTAGAGAGAGGCGCGGAAGTACTGAAGACACAAAGACAAAAATGTGAATAGAACTTAGATTTTATTGATGAATACAAAATGAAATATATAGTGGTTAGGAATACCACAAAACACTACCAAGATGGTAGGATCACTTGCCACAAGCATGAGTGGGGCAAGTGAGTTGCACAGAGTCAAGAAACCAAACAATTGTATTTCCTGATTTAGTCATCAACTCATTTTGAGAGGCAAAAGCAAAAGTGAGAGATTTGTCTTCAAAATGGCCCACCAAAGTCAAAATCAAAACATGGTGAATAGCGGTATTCACAACAAGTACAAAACCTTCCGGTATTTTGGTACCCAGTGTGTATGGAGTCCAGTATAGTGGGAGGCCAGACATGATTCTTTTGAGGATTTGTTGACCACAGTAAGTACAGGAAACAGACGGAATTTTGAGGGATAAGGTAGGATAGAAACCCTACCTGTGCTACCAATGTTGGAACTGTGCTGTTTTAGCAGAGTTACAAGGGGAAAAATATTTGGGAAAGTGATAATAAGCTTTATTGAGAGATAGTAATTATATAGTCATAGTGAATCAAGGATAGCAGGAACATGATTGTGTTGATCACACAGTTAGATGGTAAAGGAGGTGGCTTGATCCTGATAATGAGTCAAGCGCAAAAACAAGACATCCACTGTAAAGAATCATCATCTGTTCATGTCAATGGATTTGGTAATTTGGGTTGACTTCCTAGTTTGGCTTTGAGTCACTGGAAGATCAGGTTGCGGGTCATAAACCTGCTTAGCTGGAACCTTGTTGGTGGATCAAGTCTGCTATTTAGACATAGTATATTGTGATTTTTGGTGTGACAGTTGGTGTTAGGCTTTTGGAATAGTATGATAGACTTGATCATCATTTCTCCTAACTGATTGTCAAGCCTCTGGAATAATGTAATATACTTGACCATTCTTCTTCTTGGTTTATTGGGTAGACAACCAATCGCCATTCTGCTGGCTTGATTATAGAAGCATCAACTTAGCATGCTCCTTGGATGCGGCTAGAAGTACATTGATGATTACTCCAAAGATTGATCCTGATCCAAAAATGGCCCACTAATTGGATCAAACCTGAAGAACCAGGCTTGATATTCCAGGTCATAATCACAGAAAGTTAAACAGCAATAGGATGGAATGCTCATGAATATTAATAAAATATGGTTAACGCCAAAAATTTGCACTGTAGATACCTCAAATTCCATTATCAATATAGAAGGCCATTCAGCTTAATGCATGATGCAAAATCCCAATAGACAGGGTAACTAAACTTGTACATGAATAAACCACAAACTAGATGCCACCAATACACTGGTGAGATAAGCTGAGGCCCGGTAATCCATTGAAGTCCCATCCCAGACCGGCATGGCTTCCTAGCTCTAGGGGCTGAAACTAGCAGTCTGGGAAACAGATAGACTGACTAGTAAGAGTTAGATGCGTCAGACTACAATCTGGAAAGATGGCTTATCCACCCTATATAATGTGCTCTCCTGATTAGAGATTGAGCAGGATATTCACCCTTGAAGATAGAGATTAAGGAATCTCTATCACTGTATCACTACTAGCCAAAGCCTAGTAGTCAGAAGTATCCAGGTAGAGCGTGTTGCTGTCTACTTGCAGACCCGTGTGTTTTCTCTTACGGACTTGATATACCACCAGGCTGTAGCCTCACCTAAGACCCAATTGGTAGCTACAGACTGTCACCATACAGTCCCCTATCAACACTCACATTACCATGTCCTATAATAAACACAATTCCTCAAGACCCCAAAATCTTGACACTAATTGGTTAAAGACAACCAAACACCATAAAGCTGCTGAGCTTACAAAAGTATCAGATGATCCTGTTCCTGGCTTTGGGTAATCAGTACTCTTATTATTACTCCAATGATTGATCCTGATCCAATTCTGATCCTCCCATTGGATTGACTCTGATTGGATAAGCTTGATGATACCTGATTGCAAGCACAGAACACCTCTCAGCCAATAAGATGTAATGCCCAAGAATAATAATGCAAGATGGTTCCTGTCAAACATTCGCGCTTGAAGACACCTCAAATTCTATGACCAATATAAAAGGCTATTTAAAAAGAATAATGCATGATGCAAAAACCCAGTTGACAGGGTAACCAAACTTTATATGCATAAACCACAAACCAGATGTCGCCAATACACTGATAAGATAAGCTGAGGTCCGGTAATCTATTGAAGTCCCATGCTAGACTGGCATGGCTGCCTAACTCTGGGAGCTGAAACTAGCAGTCCGGGGAACAGATAGACTGACTAGTAAGAGTTGGAAGCGTCTGATTACAATCTGGCAAGAGGGCTTATTCACCCTATATAAGGTGCTCTCCTGATTAGAGATTGAGCAGAATATTCACCCTTGAAGATAGAGATTGAAGATCTCTATAGTTGTATCACTACTAGTCGATGCCTAGTAGTCAGAAGTATCCAAGTAGAGTGCACTAATGTCTACTTGCAGACCCTGTGTATTTTCCTACGGCCAGACAAGACTCTGCCAGGCCGTAGCTGTACTCTAAGACCCGATTGGTAGCTACAGATTGTCGCCATACAATCTCTATCAACAACCCCCATACAATGACCATTAATAAAGACAATTGCTCAAGACCACAAAATCTTGACAGTTGGTTTAAATTAGTTATTTTACGGTACACTTTAATTTATTGGTTTAAATTAGTTATTTTACGTTATATTTTAATTTATTGGTTTAATTTAGTTATTTCCCGTTGCATTTTAAGGTGCAGCTTAAAACTGTCAAGGAGATCGGGTTCTTTCGCTGAGCATTATCTCATCGGGATATCATCTTTGGATGGGGAAAAATGGTATTCTTCGCTACAGAGCTGGTATATTCTGTCGATAAGTTGTTTATTTTCTAGCTTGAAGCATTAGCGAGATCAAAGCATGGTATCGGAATATGTAGAAGTACACCTTCTCCATCAAAGTTACCTAGTTAAGCTGGATAATTCGGTGTTTCAGGTTATTTATAAAACCAACCCCCAAAGAACTATCTCGAAGGGTACAGTTTAATAAAAGCCCTGTAGCTCCCAATAGTTAACTGGCTTAATATTTTACAGTTGATTGTTTTCACATTTATTCAACGAGGGTGAGGGTTTAGGGGTAGGTTAGTGCTCAGCTTCTGGAATGCGGATCGTTGATGGGTTTATTGGCTTTCACGAGTTTGATCAGGGGATCTACTGCTGGCTAGATGGGCTCGCTAGAGCCGGAAATGATTGTTGACCCAAGGGAAGTTAAAGTTTGTTGAGTATATAGGTTTCGATGTTCCATGTACAAATTATGTGGGTAAGGAGAATAGCTCAAGGTTTATATCGCTTAGCCCATCAAATAGGGGATATATTCCAGTTGGGTTGTAGGTCATAGCTTTGTGGAGGAAGCCCGTCACCCTTAGGAGGGCAGATCCTATTCAGCCTAATTATGATCCTGGCACCTGAGGAATTATTTCAAATCAATCTTATCAATGGAGCTGGTAAGGAGTGGCAAGACTTTTTGTCCTGTTAAGTGTTGACTTGACTACGAACCCTCGCAGCAATACAATTCGCAGCTATTTTAGAGCCTCAGGAAAATCAACACTTATTTTAAATGTACCATAGGATGTTATAAAAATCAATGCATTTACGGCAAGATATAAAATTAATCACAGGACCTATCTATGTAATGTAATTTTATCATGTGGTAATCAAGGCTGCTGATTTATAAAATGACATAATTGGCCGGATAAAGGGAGTAGTTGATACTGAATTATGAAAACTACTCAAGAAGTCTAAAACGAAGGTTTCACCTTAGTTCTACAGTTCGTATACCAATTATGACATCATCCTTTCGAGCAGCTTCGGATGGCACGTTGACGAGTTAAATTTGAATTTAGTTGTACATTTATAAATTAAATTTTACTTTATAGGGTTGCTTTGATCCGCATTTTGGCTTGGACTGGGAAATTTGTAGTTTGAGGCTGCCTTTCGAATCGGACTTGGGCAGAGATTCGCACTTGGCTGCGGCTTAATTGTGGTCGAAATTAATAAGCTACTAGCGGACATAAAAATTCGCGCAAGAGTTCAGCCGAAGCTGATAAGCCTCGTAAATCAAACTAGAATTGTTCAATAATGGGCTTACATTGTGCACATGGCTGATGATCAAAGAATTAGAAATGCCAAATTCGCATTCTCCAAGATGGATTATGTGCGGCTCCTATAGATGGAGCCGTGGGAATCCTGAGGACACGCTATAAAAGCCTAGCCCTCGATCAGTAAATCAGAAAATGGTTCACAACTCTGATAAAAGTTACGGCTTCGCCACCAAGGTTATCCACGCCGGCCAAGAGCCCGACGCGTCGACGGGCGCCGTTATCCCCCCCATCTCACTCTCGACTACTTTCAAACAGTCTGCTGTTGGTGTCCATCAGGTATTGCAGTACATTTAACTTTGCCCTAACTGATCTCCAGGGCTATGAATACTCTCGCTCTGGTAACCCCAACCGTGATCATTTTGAAAACGCCGTAGCCGCTCTTGAGAAGGGTGATTTCGGTAACTATTTTTTAACACAGCCTCTGCCTTTTTCATACTGTGCAAGTTTCTTACCTATCTTTCCAGGTCTTGCCTTCTCTTCTGGTTCAGCCACAACTGCCTCCATTGTAAATACTTTGCCCTCGGGCTCCCACATTGTTTCCGTAAACGACGTTTATGGAGGAACCTATCGATACTTCACCAAGGTTGCCACCACCAAGGGAATCACTGTTGACTTTGTTGACCTGAAAGACCCCAAGAACCTCGAATCCGTTATTAAGCCCAACACTAAACTGGTTTGGGCCGAGACTCCCACCAACCCCACGCTCAGATTGGTTGATATCAAGGCAGTGGCGGAGATTGCCCACCGCCACGGGGCTAAGCTTGTTATCGATAACACTTTCCTGTCCCCCTACTTCCAGAACCCCCTGACACAGGGAGCTGATGTCGTGGTCCACTCTGTCACTAAATACATCAACGGCCACTCAGACGTTGTCATGGGTGTCGCCGTAACAAACGACCTGGAATTCTACAATGACCTCAAATTCCAGCAAAACGCATTTGGCGCTGTACCCAGCCCCTTTGATTGCTTTTTGGCCCATCGCGGTTTGAAGACCTTGGCCCTTCGCATGCATCAGCATGGAACTAATGCTTTGGCCGTTGCTCAGTATCTCGAAAAATCATCTCTAGTCGAAAAAGTGATTTACCCTGGCCTAGCTTCGCATCCTCAGCATGAGCTGGCTAAGTCGCAACAGACCGGCTTTGGAGGCATGGTATCATTCCGCATCAAGGGCGATGGCGATACTGCTGATCGCTTCCTACAAGCCCTGAATATCTTCACTCTGGCCGAAAGCCTGGGTGGAATTGAAAGTCTTTGCGAACTTCCATCCAAAATGACTCACGGCTCTGTTCCCGCCAACGAGAGGGAGATCCTCGGCATTACTGATAATCTCATCCGGCTGTCAGTAGGTATCGAGGATGCTCAGGATTTGGTTAACGATATTGAGCAAGCCCTCGAGTATGCCTCTGCTAAATAGCTTAATTGCCCCCCTCCCCAATAAAGTCCCTCATGTATCGATATTTTCTGCCGCAAGTAAAAAACGCAAACAAATGTTCCAGGCAGTATCGACGTAAGTCCTGTAGGTAATAATGAATTCTCTACGTCCTTTTCCAAACAATCCATTTGCGTAGAAATTGTTCTCGCCTCACTAATCGATTTAAAGTATCTCTATTTGCCAAGATATACGCTTATTTATTAAAAATTCTCCTCTGCAGTGGTACTCGGGATGGGCGATTATAGACAGTCTAGTTCCCACGAAACAAGTTGCTACCATGTATTCAGCAGAACATTTTACCTCAACTCATGACTTTAATCCAAATTACCATCTATTTAAGCCTACATCAACTCTGTTCGGTACCAAGCTTACGAGAGTATTATTTATATCCACTTCTACTGATCTGTAATTAGAATATTACTCGGCGGCCCAATCTTACAATCATCTTTGCATAGTTGATAAAAGTACCTGTTCTTACCAGGGGTTAAGTAGTATCCTCCAATTTTACAACCTTAAGCATACCTTGCTTCCGAGAGGACTTGGATTTTTACAGGACGTTGATGATCTGGCATCGTTGGTCATAGGATAGCTTATCAAGAAGGCGAGAGATGCTTGTACCCAGAACATACCTACTAGCATCGAGGGTAGAGAAAGTGTATCGCTGATACCGCAGCTGTAGAAACAACTCGGCTATCTCTCGCATCGCGCCTGGAGACCTTTCAAGCACATCCACTCTCCCGAGGATATGGTACAATCAAAGTTCGATTTGGATGATGGTTCATCAGCTTCTGAAGGTAACCGATGTATTCACCTGAAAGCTCTGGTAGATAAAATATGTGAGATTGGAGCTGCAAGCCATATTCGAATCGAAACCTGGGTCGTAACTTGGTCGGTGGGCTAGAGATCAACCAGCTGTCTGGCCCTCCGAAACCCCACCAAGCTCCAACAACTTTCAAAAAAGAGTCATGGTTGCCACCTTTATTCCAACCCGCTTGAGTTGGCTCAAGCATATCTAACGGTAAAGCCTATAGAAGTATCTATAAAGAGAAGGAATATATTTGCAACCGTGAGCATGAGAGCGCATGTTTATGTTGAAGGGAAAGGCTTAATCCTGAGCCGTGAATAAGATCCCTTATCTATACAGGCAGTAGCAGCTTGTTAGCCTACAATCCTTATTTTAAGCCGTACAGCTTTCCGGGCTGGAAATGTTAACCTTGGCATTCCTTTGCAAGAATAGGGCAGCGGCGGCATGTTTCTGGAAGACGCTTGAAACGCCCCACCCTCCCTGTCGGGGAAACTTCAAGCCGTCAGCGAGGGAGGTGCGCCATTGGTCACTTCTAAAGGTGGTCAGTGCCGGCTTTCCTTTAAAAAAACAAGCATCAGCTACCAGCTTTTCATCACACAAGGCAGGCTAGGCTGCCCACAACCATCCCAAAATATCAGGTAATGACCATGGGTTTACACTCCAATGGTTAACCCCCCATCAGTTAAATTGCTTCATTTCAGTATGTTGGGAGTGGACTCTAAACACGGGCATAACTCCACCGTAACTTTTCTCAGCTAAGGCTTTTAGAAAAAACATGAGCTGCAAGTAAGAAAAGGATCTGCACTAGACTGAAACTCCAGCGCTTTAAAGACGTGAATGTACCAGCTTAGCGGCACAAGCTGATCAACTCCAGGTACATGGTTTACCAGCCTTTCACCCCCAAAGCTGCAGTAGCTGAGCAGCGATACCTTGGATAAAGGAAATATCCTGGGAGGGTTAAAGGAGAGGTTTCAAGGTGAAAGCAGTATAAGTAAGTTTTTTTTAAAGAAACCTTGTCCACTGTCAAGATTTTTAGATTCTTGAGAGTACTTGCCACGTTGATGATTTATGTTTTCAAGCGATAGGGAAATAGATTGCATTAGCTTTCAAAGCGATGGTGCTGAGCAAAAAAAACTCATCTGTAAGTGAAATCAACTCATCTGTAAACAAAACCAATCCAGTGTAAACAAAATTAGCTCAAATGTAAGCTAAACTAAAAGAGATGGATTTATATCAGTCAACAATAGATTTGAGTTCACTTCTATTCTGTCCTGCAATACATTGATTTCGTTTACTGATGGGTTATTTTTGCTTAGCACCATAGCTTGGAGACTACTGTAGTTATTAACTGATATGTAGAAATTCCCTGATCTGCTGGTCTGCTAACCAAGGATGGTACTCTTTAAAGGAACTCTAGCAAGAGAGATAGCTATCAATAAGCTGCTGCCAGCTGAAAGATATTAGAAAAAAGATTTATAAGTAGCAGACAAAGAAACTTGATCTCAGGTAAGTTTTATGGTAGAAAGTTTCTATATACACTTAAAAATATGCTTTTAGAAAGTACAGCATGAAAAGGTTAGAAATAGTTAAAAGCTTTGCTAAATAAGAAGGGTCTATATCATGTCCATGCAAATCATGTGATTTGGAAGTGAACTTTCTGAAAATTCAAAGGGCTATTCCTGGGATAATATCTGAAGAGAAGTCTTGCAGCTACATTTTACCTGATGGCCAAAATATTTCTTGGGAGAGAAGTTTCATAAGAGACATTAAGACAGACATTGAGCTTATCAGTTTGCTGCAATTTTGACTGCTAGTCAACCTGTGCCAGAGTTTACTCCAACAGTGAGAGTGTTCCAGCAGCTGCAGGCAGGCAGGCTTCAGAGTTGTGGGTGATTATAAAAAGAGGATTAATCTATCCCTGAGATCTTCCTCTCTATAATTGTCAAGCACTTTGGGATTCACAAATTCACTATCCAAGTCCTGACATAAAAATAGCTTAAAAAACCACTGATGTAGCCAAAGACCCCAAAAGAGCAAAAAAAATTGGTGTTGTGCCCCAGTCTCACCACTGTAGAGATAATGACTGCTAAGGAAGCTGGGGAGGGGCCTGAAATAAAAATTCTTACAGGCCCAGCTTCTGGAACAATATCAGAGGTAAGGCCAATATTTTTGGCCATCTCAAAACAATCAGAAACTTCTCTGGCCAAGGGTAGTGTCATCAAAAGCTCTCAAACTATGGAGGAGGGAGTTAGACCTTGCCCACCCCAATCCCCTAGCCAGACCAGGTGCTCTCCGCCAAACCCCTCCCAGCGTCAAGGTTGAGCGGTTGCGAGTGCTACCAAGAGAAAGTTGATGGGATGAGATAACCATGGCATCAAGAGAACTATCACAAGCAACATCCTCTGAAAAAGCAGGGAGATTGTTCCAGTCCCGAAATGAGGGGATTAGGCTAGACCAATTGAAGTGGACATCGGTGCAAGCACCCGCAAGAGAAAATTGCGGCATGGAATGTACAGTGAGCTGGTAAATCCTGAGTCATGAATGCCAAAGGGGTCAGTGGCCAGATAGACTGGGGCAGCTGTGAACTTTAACCAGATAGGAGTCCACAGGCTCAGATACCCAAACATGGCAAGATTTTAGATGCTACTATAAGTTTATTCCCCAAAGACTGGCAAGTAACAAGTTTTTAGTGTAAGGGTGATATGATACAAGAAGAGCAAGAGAGGGCAGTGGCTTTTGAATGGTTGGCTAGAATACTTTTGCCTGCTGGGTTGGCAGCTGAATCGTGCAGCTTAGTGAAGTCATGGTTGTCGGGTTTCTGTTGCCTCCCAGGCCAAGTACCATCTCACTGGGTGGTGCTGGATGTGGAACCAGCATCCCCTAACTCTGGGGGCATGACAAGGGCTACAACTCCAACTGTTTCCCGGGCTGGGATCTTCCAGCCGGTCTTTGTCCGAAGTTAGGTTCCGGCCATTGGGGTCTGCCAATTTCTTGGCCATCTTATGTTGCAACCACATCTTTGATCTGGGCGGTCCATGCCGGTCCTAAACCTTTCTACCGCGGCACTCAGATAGTCTAGCCCCACCCAGTGCTAAAAGCATGACAATCACAGGCCTGAATCTAGCCAGCTCATGCAAGCCTATCCCAGGTAAGCTTAATGAAGCAATAACCTAGCTGCAGTCTCAAAGACTCCTTCACTTGTGGCTGGCTAGCATTACTATCCCTAACAAAGGTTAGAGCAGAACTTTGGTCCAGTCAGGTTATCAGGGACTGACCTTGGGCGGCCGGCCCACCATTGTCTGGAATTGAGCATACGGGTGGGCCAAGCGCATATAGGGTTGATACTGACTTAACCAGGCACAGCATGGATTTGCCCACCCAGGCCCATAAGCTGGCAGTCAGAAATATACAATGCTAATCACCCCAGCAAGGATACTTTACACTATTCCAAATAGCTTATAGTGAGGTCTAGGGGAGCTCTTTACAGACACAGACATCAGCCTGGGAGAGATAGGCTGCTCCATGTCCAGCTGGCAGGCAGGGAGAAAGTTGCATTTGTCTTTAAACAGTTGGGGCTGGATAATATACCAAGGGCTCTTTCTGTTATATCTGGCCAGCTCTTTAGACTGGGCCAAGAGATCCTGAACTAGTATCATGTCAGGGGAGTAGTATCTGGGATTCAAAGAATATGCTGTGAAGTGGACGAGACCAAAGAGAGCATCTGGCAGACAATAAGTTCCTGACAGTGGTTGTCATGAATCTGGATAACCAAGCATGATCAATTTTGCCTTTGATGAGATCATGTTTTGAGTGCAAAATCCTTCAGTTCCCTTTCTCTCCCTGAAATGAGGTTCACTCCAAATTGGGGAAAGGGCTCAGTTGCATTCCGACCGGTGGCATGAGTGATCCTTGATCCGCTTATGAGAGTGGCCAGTGATCCATCTGTCCTACTACTGTTTTGCGGTAGACGATTGCCATAGAAGAATCAATCAGATTCACCCAACAAAAACAAGTTCTATTTGCACTTTTTTCTTTGTGTTTATTCTTGCATCCCAGCGCCATCTCCCTAGCCTTGTCTAGAGGAGATTTCTGATAACTATCATCCCCAGAACTTAAGGTAAGTTCCTTACTCATCCCTGAAGACTAACCCTTGGCTTAGTATGAACCCAATCCCACTGTTAGGATTCCCTATTGTGTCCCTTGAACACGCCCAAGGCCACAACAGTGGTGGGACAGGTGGGCCAGAGAATTTTGAGCTGAATTAGCAGATGGCTAAGGTAAAATATGGCAATGTTTGGGGGAACAAATATATCATAACCTGTATTTAAAAATTACAATGCGGTTAATACTTGGCCTGGTGGGCACTTACACTGCTCTGCCAGGCCTCGTTGTTAGGCCAGGTTTCTTGGGCTAGCGGGCAGGCGTTAGGATTCTATGGGTGGCAATAGGCATGAGCGGGTTGCCATTGGCTGTGTCTGTGGAATAGAATTTCAAACCCTTCTTCTCAATAACTTGGTAATCAACACTGAGCAGGGTTTCAGGGCTAGCATCATTTCCTGGGCTTTGGACAGGTTTAGGACGATTCTCATTGATGCACTTGCTTATTTTGCCGCCCAGCCCACCAGTGACATGTGTTGGTATCTTGGGGGAACTTCTGGCCTCAGAAATAGGCGGGTTGTCATTGGTTGCTATGATGTTAGACAGGTTCACAGGGCAAGTGTCAGGTCTTAGGCTGAGAGCAGGTTCAGGGAATTTCACATTGGCAGGGCCACTGATTTCACTGCCCAAACTGCCCATGTTGCAGGTTGTCACTTCAGAGAAACTTTTATTGTCAGGCATGAGCAGTCTGCTTGCAAAACCCTATGGTGTTGGCAAGGATTTTGATCCTACAGGTTTGCATCAATGAGATGCAGACAGCCATGCTCTTGGCCTTCTGAACTGGCAGGCCACAGAGAATAAGGCTCAGGGGTTGAAACCTGCTCTATATCTTGGGCTTTAGATAAAGAAAAATTGTCATTCCTGACACAGCTCTTATCATATCTCTCAGTAGCATTGTTCTGGCTCAAGGCTTACACCCAACAACTAAACCTGTAAGAATTTTTAACCAGCCCAGTTCCTGCTGCTACTCCCACTAAAACTAGTGACAGTTGCTCTTGTATATCAAACCTCTGCTCTCTGGCATGTACTTCAATAGATACACCAGCCCTTATTATTGGGTGCTCTGCAAAACTCCACACTTTATTTTTCAACCAACATATATCAATAGAAAGCTCAACTTAAACTAGCCTATCTCTATCTCTGAGTCTGCAGGTAGAAGACATTTTCATCCTTGAAAGCACCTCTCTGTGACATTCCTGCTCCTGGGAGGCGGTCATTGGATGCCCTGGATCAAAGCCAGGGACTGACTAGGTTAGAATGCTGTTCTTCAAGTGGCTGAGCTCTACTCCCAGCACATTGTACCTTGCCTGCAATCCTGAAAACTCCTCCAAGACCTTTCCTACCATCACCCTAGCATCTGCTCCATGAATCATGACCTCTGCTTGGGTTTTTTGGTGGTATATAGGTCCTGGATTAGGGTATCAACCCCTTTTTCTCAAGAACCTGCTTTATCTTGCTGTGAGTGTCATTATCTGGAAAGTCTTGTTCATTCCTCTCCAGGGGTTTGGCTTCTGAGGAGCTTCCTGCACTGCTGCCTATACTGCTTCTCTTTTTCAGAGTTTGGGTAGAATATGCGGGAAAATAGTTAACTATTCTACTTCTTAAAAAGATATGGGGGCTATGGAAGTCTTTATTTACAGGAGGGAGATCCCCTTGGAAACCTTCTGAAATGCAACCCTCTGCAGAGTTTATGGGGCCAACTGCTCCGTTAAAATGTCTTGGGGGTAGCCTGCTCTTGCTTCACTGCTTGGAGAAGAAGTTCTGCTAAGTTTAAAGCCCAAGACGTGTTCAAACCCAAGACCTCTTAGTGAAGACCTACCTCTAGCTCTTGTTTAGTCAACCGCTCTTATAAATCTTCCCCTTGACTTAGGCTAGATCTCTTTATAGACTGGTTCTTTCAAAAGCTTTAGCTATCTGCACTCACACTTTCCTAAAATAAAACAAGCTTCCAAACTTACTTTAACCAATCCTATTTCATTCTCCTGCTCTTTTTAAGTAAATTTATTAAGATTTAGATTATTTAACCAATGAAAAATCACTAGTAAAATAAGCTTCAAACTCAACCAACCTCAACAATGTTATCATCTTCAAACATCTGAGGCAATTTTCTTTGTGTTATGGTTTCATTAAAACTCAAATAGGAAAAAATGTTTCACTGTGTGAAATTTTGATAATTTGCATCTTGCACCCTAAACAACCAATTATTTTTCTTCAATGTTTTGCCGCAATTGAACTCAGCAGTTTCTCATAGGAAGTAACTAGAAGATTTGGTTCATTATTTTTCTTGTTATGCCTAGGCGCCAGATCAATTATTTTATAACTTAATCACATTGTTCATATTCAAGTTATTCAGAAATCTTGAAATACAACCAGTTCCAAATCTTCAATTGATCTTGGGCTTAGATGATTTTTATAAAAAAATAATTCATCAATTTCAGAATTGAAAATAGCAACTTATAGTATTACTGAAAATATCTTAAGTGCTACTACAAACTACAAACCAAAAATACTTATGATGAGTTGCATGGGAGAGTAATAGCAGCCCCAAAGCTATAAATGCTATTACCCTATCTTTGGCTCAGCATAAATATTCTTAGTTTGTTTCAGAAAAAAAGTTTGTTGTTTTTGAAAGACCCATAACTCTATTTAAAATACACCCTCTAGTAAGCTGCCCTACTTCATGAACTTGCCCCAAGACACCACTATCAACTTCTGATATTTTTGTTTTTCTGGTATCATCACGTTGTTTTAAATGATAATTTATCTCAGAATATTCTGAGAAACTTTCAAATGTTAAAGGTAAAGTATATAACTTCCTATCTTTCATCAAATATAAAATATTAATGCACAGATTTTTAACTTCAAGCTCTCTTTTTATAGGCCTAAATTTCATTTCATAAACATAAAAAATGCTTTTTGAAAACAGTTGAACCAGTTAAAGCTGAATTGTATAATTCTTTTCTTTTTTCTTCTTGATCACAATTATTTTTAAGATCATTAATGAGTTTATATAAAGCACATTTGTTGCAACTGAACCAATGAGAGTTCAGTATTTGAATTGGGGAAGACTATAGTTCAATAGAAAGAATGAGAATGAATAGAATAAGGTATTGTTTATTGTAGAATATTGTGATTAATATACTATATGGGAAAAGCCACAAGGCCACAAGGGGGTGGCATAGTGGGGTGTTTCATGTAAGGTTTGAAGCCAAGGAATAACTTGTGTGGGGATCAGCAGGTTGAGTTGGTAGCGCTTCTAATTAGGAGAAAGTACCTGCAATTTGATATTGCCATTAGATTGGTTCATGTTGTTAGATACGTCAAGGGGAGGCTCATTGAGCGCCCCCTGTGTATTGTAAGATACGTTGGCAGGCAAGTCTGAAACTTGGTTGCAACACCCCCTTGCCCCCTGCTAGTTGTCAGACACCAGGATCAAAGTCTTTGGAAGATCTGGGAAGGTCCACACAAATAACCTTTGTGTGGGGATGGCGCGGCAGGAGTGCAAGCAATTGTGGTGAAGCTTCTTGGTGTTTCCTTGGACATCTTCAAGTTGATAGGTGTGATTGTCATATACCACAGCTATCTTAAAGGGCCCTAGGTGGTTGGGTTCTAACTTGGCAGAATTGGGATTGAGGGTGTAGATGGGGTCACCTACAGCGTATCTGGCTTCAAGGTTCTTTGTCCCTCCTTTAATTTGTTTGTGTTCAATTTCTTGGGTCTTGGCACGCCATTGATTCAGGGATGGGGTTGTCAACAGGGGGCTTTCTGGAAACTTTAGACTGTAACTTCCCCTGTTCAACTCCCGTCAGACTGTCATGCGTTCCAAAGACCAAGGCGCTGGGGCTAAAATTGGTGCCTCTGTTGGTTCTTGCTTGTAAATAAGTAGAGTGGTGGGCAAGTGTTCAGTCCACGCGGCATTGGGGTGCTCCTGTGAGAGCTTGGCAATAAGTTGGACCAGTGAGCCATTCAACTGCTCTATGCGTCCATTGGCTTGTGGATGATAGGGGGTTGCAACTATTTGCTGGAGGGCATTCTTGGTGCAGTACGCCTTCATGACATGTCCAACAAGTTTATGGCCACCATCTGTGATGAGATTTTTGGGCCACCTAAAGCAGGCCACAATTTCCTTGCCAATGAAGCAGGTGATGGTGGTGGTGGTGTGGTTAGTTGTCTCCCAGGCCACTGGCCAACAAGTGAAGTAGTCAATGTCAGTTATGATGTATTTCTTCCTCAGTCTGTCTTTGGGGAGGGGCCCACAACATCAAGTGCCCACTGCTTGAAGGGTTCCATGGCTTTAATGGGCAGGGCAGACTTAAGGGTGCAGGGTTGGACGTATTCTTTTTGCACAGCACACATGTTTTGAGGAGGTCCAAGATATCTTGGCGCATACACGGCCACCAAACATTTTGTTTCATGATCTCAAAGAGGTTGCATCCTCTGATGTAACCCAAGGTGCGGTGATAATGCAATATTGTGTCACCTTGTTGTGTGGTGGAAATGTAAGGCATCTTCTCACCTGTCTCTGCCCAGTGGCAGACGTTGCCAGCATTGGTGGTGAACTATCTTTTATTGTACTTCAGCTTGGAGACAGTTACTGAGTTAAGGCCTTTGTAACAAGTCCCTTCAGGAAGGAGATACAGCATTGGCCAATCTGGATCCAAGACATTGTCCCTGGTGATGAACACTATGTAGAGTTGTGAGAGGGTGTCAGCTGTGACAAGTTCCTTCCCAGGCTAGTACTCAATGCACAACTGGTAGGGGGATAGACGCTTGACCCAGCCTGCTTGGCGGCGTGTCAAATGGGACTGCATGTTGAAGTACTGGAGTGACTTGTGATCTGTCAGGATGTGGGGTGGAAAGGTAGCCCTTCCAGGTAACAGCGCCATTTATCAACACAGTGCAAAATTGCTGCTAACTCTTTATCATGTATAGGGTAACATTACTCTGAGTTGGTAATCTTCCTGGACTTGTATGCCATGGGGAGGAAGACACCTTTGTCAGTTTCTACCCGTAGCACACCCCCTATGGCTCTATCAGAGGTGTCAGTCTTGAGTTTGTAATGGAGGTTCCAATTGGGGAACTGCAATACGGGTGCAGTTGAAAGTCTTTGCTTCAACGTCTCAAAGGCTTGATATCTGGCAGGGGTCCAATGGAAGTGCTTTTTAGTGTTTAGGAGCTCAGTGAGAGGTACAATTAGTTCCCCACAATTGGGAATGAACTTGAACACATAGGCAAATGTTGGGTTTCTGTCCACCAGTCCCCAAGTGTGTCCTGGATTGTAGCCAGGGACCAGCTGGAAGGGATTGTCATTCTCTAGTAAGGGAAAATGTATCTCAGAAATATGTATAGGGGTCAAAATGGGCTTTTATTCACTCTCATAAGGAAGATCCCCTTAGAAAACTTCTGGTATATGGCCCAGGGGGTCAAGAAAACAATATGGATTTTCCAATACTTGGAGTCCTCCAATAATATCTGGACTCCTTGTACTTGGTATTGGACTCCTGCACCTTAGTCTTGGACGTCTGCTCCTTAGACTTGGACGCCTGCTCCTCAAACTTGGACTCCAGCACCTTAAACTTGGACTCCAGCGGTCTTTTCCAGCTCTGGCTTCCTACTCTTTGTCTTTGGCTCCTTCTGTAGCTCTTGTAGCCTTTGTAATCCACTTGATCCAGTCCCTCAAGAGTCTCAGATAGATCTCCCTTTTATAGCCCCTTGAATCAGATCAAAATCCTCTCTTAGAACTCTTGTTTTTCAAAGCTTAAACTATCCAGTTTTTCTCCTTCTATAATATATTAAACTTCAAAACTTACTTCAGCCAATGAAAGCCCTGAATTTTCTGCTTCTGCTCCTCATTTTTTAGGCTTTAACTCTTAAGTTAAAGCCCTTAAAACACTGATCAAATAGACTTTGGCTTGCAGCCAATCACATACCTTGATTCAATGGTTTTGCCAAAAAGGTTTCCCTGGATGACTTGCTTTTGACCCTGGTTTGAACCTGAGGCGGTCTTGCTCCAGGTAAACAACTGCTCCGTGTTTTGAACAGTTTTGCTGTGATTCCCGTCACGTTTCCCCAGAAAATCTCGAGCACTTCCACATATGTTTTACTTAGGCAAATTTTGACCCCTTTTTACAACATTTCTCTGTGTTTCTCTCAACGTCTTGAAATTTCAAAACCACTTGCTGCTCGTCCTTTTGCCTCTCCTAGTTGTTCTTGGCAAAATTTGCTCTTTCACCCTCATAGTTTCTCCATTCCATTTCTGGCCTCTTTCTGGCTCCCTTCTTTCTCAATTCTTCTTTTTAAATAAATTTAAAGTTTTAACAAACTATATTATTTTTTCTCCTCTTTCTTTTTCTTTATATGATATTAAATCCTTTTTTAATCATAATCAGGCAGTATTTGACTATTATTTAACTGCTTATTTTTATCTATTTTCCTCTCAAAAGACACTAAAACAGTTCTTCCAGCCTCTGTATCCAGTCTGGCTAGTTCCTTCAGGTTATCTCCTAGTCCTGCACTCACATCCTCTCAGCTCTTTAGCTCTTCAACACAAACTTCTGGTCCTCTGGCCATCCTGCATTATGATCAGCTAGTCCTGCATCATAATCTTCTTGTCCTTCAGCTTATCCTCAACCAGTTTCTCAACAAATCCTCACTAGGAACCACCTTTGTTCCTTCTACACACTGAACCATATTGGTTCCCACAATTCAATATGAAACAGTCTGTCAACTAGCCTTCACTGTGATCAAACAGTCCCTCTTGCTAGGCTTCCCTGTTAATTCTGTGAACCACCTCGGTTCTTTATCTCAGTCCCCATTACCAGAACTTGTAGACCCAGGCATGAGTCTACATTGAATTGGCGTTTGAAAGGGCCCTTGCAAGTGGCACTCCACTTAGGCCATTCAACCATAGATCAATGTCTATGCATTGTCTTTACTCACCCAGGTGATTAAGTTTGGGCTTTCAGTTGCAGAGTAATCAGCTCTACTTCCCAGAGACCTTATCACACCAAGTTCTGCAGCTTGCTTCCCCAAGCAAACCGCCTTGGTGACACCTCTGAGCAAATCTATGTCCTCCAATGCTTACTTTGGGTTCCCCCAAAGCTCCCATAGGGGCATAAACAAGGACACCCTACCAGTCTGTTAGGTAGAATGCTTGCTCACAGACCTCCTGTAAGCGCATTAGGGTACATAGAGCCCTTAAATCTCTTCCCCTCCCTGGCAGCCCACGCTTCCTGCCAGGGGTCCAAAACCTACTCTCCCCCAGACAGACAAAGTTCCCTGCTTGCTATTTCAGTCTTCACCTTTCCGCAGCCACAGTTTCCTGCAAGGTGAAGCACTATAGCCCAAGGCAGCCAATATCTTCTGCTGGGTGGAGTCAACATCTGCCTCTGGTAGTCCTTTGTTACCTACCAGCCAGGTCTTACTTACCCCTAGTAGTCCTATGTTAACTACTAGGCTCACTTTCAACAAATAACCAAACTTTTGCTTGGCCAACATTAGCCCCACCTGCAACCCACCAAACATGTGGATTGTCACAGCAACCATGACTAAGAATGTATCCACCTGGCCCATATTGATGGGGGGCAACATGCTGGTGATTGCCTTGATTTTGGCGGGGTTGGGCTTTATTCCTTGGGAAGAAATGGTGTGCCCAAGGAACAGCAGCTCTGACTTGAGGAACTTGCATTTGGAGGGTTTAGCTTTTAGCCAATTTTTCCAAAGGGTGTCAAGGACAGCACGGAGGTGTTGGAGGTGTATGGTTTGATCTTGACTGAAGACAATAATGTTGTCAAGGTACACAATAACACATTTCCCAACCAATTCCTCAAATGCTTTGTTCATCAACATGGTGAAGGTAAAAGGAGCGTTGATCATTATGAAGTTCATGACCTGACACTTGAACAACCTGTAGCGTGTTCAGAAGGCAGTTTTTGTCTCATCCCCTGGTGCAATGCGGACCTGGTTATACCCTGCGGTGAGATCAATCTTGCTAAAGACCTTCACATCTGTAAGTGTGTAAAACAGGTTGTCAATTAACAGCAGGGGGTACTTATTCTTAACTGTCACCTCATTTAAGGCGCAGTAATCTGTGACCAGGCAAAGGGACCTGTTTTTCTTGGCTACAAAGAAGACAGAAGCTCCATATGGAGAGAGAAAGGGCCAGATGAAGCCCTTTTCAAGTGCGTCTACAAGGTGCTGGCAGAGGGTCTCATCTTCTTTTGATGTAAGAAAATATAAGGGACGTGCTTTAGGGAGCATCCCTTGTAGTTGTACAGCATGCTGGATCTCTCAGGGAGGAGGTAGTTAGTCCAGTATTTCACTGAAGATGTTCTTATATTCTTCAAGGAGAGCAACAAGTGCTGGTGGAGATGAAGTGATCAAGAGAGGGGCCGCAGAGGGTTCAGCGCAGATCAATTTGACTGAGAATTGGTTAAAGTCTAGTTTCCCCCTTGAAATTGCACAAGCCTGTCTCTGTTATTCTGACAAACACAGTATCGTGGAGTAACTTGCTCATTTTGACAGGACATATCTGAAAACCCACCCCTTTACTATTGAGGGTAATTACAAACGTATCCCAGTCAATGTAGGGACAATTGTGACAAAGCCAGTCCAGGCCAGCAATTATGTTGTGGCTGAGCCCTGCCATGATTGGCCCAGAGAGCTTAACCTGAGTGTTCCCCATTCTTACAGAGAAGAGTACTGTCTCATGGGTAATTGCCACTCTATGTGAACCAACTTCTTGTACTGCCTTGAATCTGCTTGGCACATGGTCTAACTGTTGTGAATCAGCAAGCGCCTGGTCTACCATAGTGTGGTTGGCCCCAGTGTCTACCAAAATTTTGTGGGTATCCCCACAAAAATGGAAGGGATAAGCCAAGTGGGTTACTTTATTTGGAGAGTGGCTTGCTTGAAGTACAGGGTTGTCACTATGAACTTGGAAGATATCAAGGGCTTCAACTTTATATACACTGTAGTTGCAGGGATTCTTTTTAAGGAGGGATTGAGAGTGAGAGTCAAGTGGGGTTGTAGAACCTCTTGTATCTACAACCCCCAGGCTTTTCCCTGGTCCTCAATTTGTTCTAGCTGGAGTTCCCCCCTTGCGGGGGCGGTTAATCCCATTTTCTTGCTGGCGGTGGCCTACTTGGTTGTGGGCACTGCCAGGTGTTGATCAAGGTTGAGGTAGAGTGTCATTTGTGCAGCAAAAGCCCATTGAGGCCTGGTTGTTGGCCTCCACAATGGCCTTGTAACAGTCATCAATGGAGGTGCAACAACCTACAGGGACCCATTTCCAGATATGGGGCTTGAGACCATTGACTATCAAGGTCAGAAGCATGGCAATTCCATTGGTTATGGCTTTGGGGGTGGCAGAAAGGTATTTGGGGATGGACCCAGTCTGTTTAATTGCCAGAAGGGGAGTTCCCACCACAATAAGTGAATTTTTTTTCTATAGCAGGACTTTGTGGCGTCCTGAACAATGCCCAGGTGACATCAATTTCTTGACTGGCCCAGTTGGTAAACCACACAATGGCGGGCCCTGTGAGGCACCCAGACGCAGTAGCAATCCACATGGGCTCAGGAACCTGACAGATACAGAGGTGGGTTTTGATGGAGTGAAGCCAACTGACAATGTTGGCCCCTTCAACCCCACCTGTAAAGGATTCCAACTGGAGGTTGAGCATGCTCTATGAAAGGTCCAACTGGGGCAGGGTGACGCTGGTGTCACGCTGTCCAATGCGGAGTCAATTATACACACTTGTAAGAGCCAGCTGATCTTGGCAAATAATTTCCCGCCGGGGATGCCCCCTTGGGGATTGGCAGGAAAGTCTCTTCATGGGGAGTAGTCATATGTCCTGTACTCTGTCCTTTCTTGGGGGAAAATTTTCTTTTAGGTAGATTGTGAACCTACTGCTGCTAGCACTATTGCAACTGAACCAATGAGAGTTCAGTATTTGAATTGGGGAAGACAACAGTCAAATAGAAAGGAAAATAATGAATATAATAAGGTAGTGTTTATTGTAGAATATTGTGATTAATATACTATATGGGAAAGCCACAAAGCTACAAGAGGGTGGTATAGTAGGGTGTTCCATGTAAGGTTCAAAGCCAAGGAATAATTTGTGAGGGGATCAGCAGGTCAAATTAGCAGCACTCCTAATTAGGAGAAAGTGCCCGCAATTTAATATTGCCATCAGATTGGTTCATGTTGTTAGATACGTCAAGGGGCGGCTCATTGAGCGCCCCCTGTGTATTGTAAGATACGTTGGTAGGCAAGTCTGAAACTTGGTTGCAACACATTTTCTTTTTCCTTTATCATTTTTGATATTACATCAAAGTGACCATTAACAATGCTTTTTTCATGACATTCAATAAAATGATTATATTTTATAGAACCCTTAATATATTTAGGTGCCTCTTTAAAAAAGTACTGCAAATTCAGAACCTAAACATAAAAATGCAGGATTGTAAAATTCTTGGTCTAAATTTTGAATCACTTTTGCGGGAAACTCAGCTGAGTGAAAATTAAAATATTTAATAAAATCAACTATTTAATTTGACTTTTTTGGTTTATTTAAATTGGCAAATTTCAAATCTCTTGAGCAGATAACTCAAAAAACAAAAGACAAAACACAACAAGAAAATTCAGGATACATGAATCAGAAATGCAGGATTCTATGTAAAATTTGAGATTTCCTGTATGTCTAACAAATCATAGATAACACATAAAAATTAACAAATATGAAATTGCGGGATTGTCAAATCCAAGAACCAAATTTCAAATAAAAAATGAGGTAAATTTGAGATAAATATAATTTATAGGCATCTCAAATAGGAGGTCAAAGGATCTAGAGTGAATTTGTGCTGATTCTTTTAGGAAGCACAGGCATTCTCAAAAATCACCCTATTCCATTTTAGGACAGCTAAAATTTAGATCCTACTATTCACCAACTTAATATACTTAACAATAAAATTGATTAAAATATACACTTCTCTTTTTGAGTTTAATTTTTTAATAAAATTAATTATGCCTTCTTTTAATAACAACCAAATAAATGAGCTGTTCCCTGGCCTTGACAAAATCATGCAGGGCTACACTGGGTCTTCCAATAGTGAAGCTTCCCTCTATGGTCATACCCAACCCTCAGGCCCCTCCCTAAGAACTAGCCAGGAGTGTGTTCTTTCTCCTGTGTCCTCAAGCATGGCCCTGTTTGCCCATCACGTACAGGCAGCTGCTAGCCCAAATCACATATCAACAATGGCATCCAGAACCAGCCAATTGAGCCAAGGGGTCACCCAGGGAATCCAGAATCCAGAAACAGCCAATCAGATGGCACTGTCTGGTTCCCAAGACAGACACATCTCACCTCCAGCCAATCAGCCTGCAAGACACAGAAGAAAGCTAATTATCCCAGAAATTGTTCTCAAATGATAAAAAAGTGAGGGATGCTGATGTCCCTTGGGGAAATTGCGGCCATGATGGGTTTTGCAAATTCCACTGTGGCTACAACCTTGCAAGCTCATACCAAATGTGGCCCCCTCCCAAGAAGATCCCAACTGGAGCCTGTATATCAACTGATAGTGAAAAAGCCCATCTCCTTATGATGGCCATCATGGAACGTGACCCACAGATGCCCCTGGTCCAGGGTTGCCTCCAACTGGGACTCCATGGCATTTTCACTAATAAGAGAACAGTGAATTTGTGGATGCACAGAGCTGTGGTTGCTATTAGAATCTTGTCCAATCAAGTTCTAATTGGCCCTAGTTTGGTGGATATCAACCCCTACAGTTCAAATTATTAATTTTATAAAAGGGAGGGCAATGAGGATGTGCAATGTTGTCATCTTCCTGTCATATGCCAAGATTTCTGCAAGTATCCAAGAATATGGAGAAAAACATATCCAATCTGACGTTTACAATCACGGACCAATTTTATATTGATTTTTAAGGGTTTTGTTGGCAGTTTTCCCATTGGGTGTCAATTATTACTCATCAATATCAAACACTGCAGATGGGTATGCCTACCAGACAGAGCTCGAGGACATGCTGGAGGAGTGGGCTACCCAACAAGCTGTGTACACAGTTGTACTAAGTGCAGAGATAGAACAGCAAGAATGTGCATTCAAGGAAATTAGGACTGCAAGGCATACCTGTTGGTCCTACCCCACCAACCACGCTGATATGCATCTTGCAGATGCATGTCTTTACAATTTCAGTTTGGCTCTCAGGCACTTAAAACCTACCACATACAATTAACTTTGCACCCAAATTGAGAAGGGGTATGAACTTTTCCCTTCCATATTTGTCCAGGACCTATCAGATCTTGTCACATTCTGTGCAAGTGATAAGTCCAGAAAGGACTCCTTCTTCCACCCACACTCATACATTTGGTTTTTCAAGCCCACATACATGACAGAAGAAAATTTGAGCAATTGAAGTAATCAGCTCTTTCTGCCTCTTCCCAGTCAACAAACCAAGCCTCCCCAACCCCCCATCAAGGCCAAGCCACCTGCCTTCTAACCCTGACTCCCAAACCACCACCCATTCCCTCCCCATTACCTCTGATGCTGTCCCTTTCACAGGCACAGATGATGGCAACGTACATTCCACCCATTTCCTCCCCTACTTGTCCTTTGATGAGTAAAATAAAACCTTTCTTTGTGATAACTTATTAAGATTGATATTATTTATTCCAATTCACAATTAATAATATATTTTTATTATTGACATTCCCCATAATTAATAAAATGTTGTGTATTTGATGTGGTAAATATGATTATTTGCATTAATATTTTTCATTATCAATAATAAATTAAGGACCACAAATGTAAATGTTATGTTAGAATATTGTAGGCATATGTTAAATCCTGATATTTAGATATTATGTGCATAACTCAATGCATTCTGTATAATAAAATCCTTTGTAAACTTGGCCTTTTCTATTATAATTTAATGAAATGGACTGTGTTTATATTAGAGAGCCATTAACGCTTAGTACAAATATTGATACATAGTGCATTTTACAGCCTGTATATTTACCTATTGGTAATAATTATATAAAATTTTTAGTTGGATTTTGTGAGGTAATAATAATGTAATGTGTTAATAAATTACTGTTTATTGTCATTAATTGGCTGATTTTCTTTGCTGTGGCAATTGTGCATTTTCTGATATTTACACACTGGTATCCAATTGGTTGGTTTCACATCCAATCCCACAGGCAATGGTAAACGTGGTTGTCACCCTGAGACCAGATGTGGTCAGGGTGGCGTCTTGATTTCCTATTGCCTGTGTGATTGGAGGTGAAACCAACCATTTGGATACCAGTGTGTAAATATCAGAAAATGCACAATTGCCACAGCAAAGCAAATCAGCCAATTAATGACAATAAACAGTAATTTATTAACACATTACATTATTATTACCTCACAAAATCCAACTAAAATTTTTATAGAATTATTACCAATAGGTAAATATACAGGCTGTAAAATGCACTATGTATCAATATTTGTACTAAGCGTTAATGGCTCTCTAATATAAACACAGTCCATTTCATTAAATTATAATAGAAAAGGCCAAGTTTACAAAGGATTTTATTAAACAAAATGCTTTGCGTTATGCATATAATATCAAAATATCAAGAATTAACTTCTAATTGCAATATTCTAATGCAATATTTACATTTATTGTCTTTAATTTAATAATGATGATGAAAAATATTCACGTGTTGAATGCAGAACTATAAAAACCAGTTTTTTTGATGTAATTCAAACAACATGTCAAATATCTACAGCCTAATCAACAAATTAGAGTCATCCCTCCAAAAGGTTGTTAAGCTCAAACATAACATCAGGGAAATTGTAGTAAATCAGCTGGGAAATGAGGGAAGGGCTTTGGTCCAGCAAAATCAAACCACAAAAAATAGCCTGGGAACAATAGTCAAAGAAGAACACAAGGAAATAGGTTTAAATCTACAAAAGTGAATACTCAAACGTTTGAATTTCAACAATGAAAGTTATAACTTGTGGGAGTTTGCAAAAAACAACCAAAATAATACTCAAAATTTTCAAATTGATTGAAGGAACTGAAATTACAAAGGAAATTAACACAAATGAAGAGAAAACTGATAAAATGGAAAAAGATGAAAATGAAGCACAATAAAGAAGCAGAATCACTACAATAAACAAGGAAAATTTATCAAATGAAAATCAAGAGGAAGCACAAGTAGCACAGAAAATTAGAAAAATCAATCCCAGGAAATCAAATGAAGAGCAGCCAAAGCTCATGAAGTTTGCCAAAGGGATGCCTGTGGCTGAGGGGGCTGCGGGGAAAACATTTAGTAAGTTTATTTGTGTTTTACTTAAATTTAATTTAGTTATACAGTAGTTTTAAAAGCTATGGCACTAACCAAAAATACCTCAGATTTAAACAAAATGATTCCCAATTTAAGCAAATTCCAACTATCAGGCTAAAATATACACTCTGTTAACAGGGATTTTTGGCATTAATGGGCAAAATGGGTCAACACAGCAAAGAAGTGCTCATAATCAAAGCAAAATCATTAAAAATACAACCCAAAATACATTGATTCACAAAAAAAATGGTGTGAGTTGACTTTTGGTGTACATATGTTTACTATGGGAATCAGTGAAAAAATATACCCAAGTGCAGTGAGTCAAAACTCAACCCAAAACCAAACCATAATAACAACTCACTATGTAAACAAAATCACTCAAATGTTGTGTGCAATGGATTGTAATTAAGAAAGATACCATAGTATATAAAATAAGACACACAATCTAAGACATAAATAAAAAATGTTGTGTTGGGTGCTTAATTTTGCATAAAATCTGGGAAAATGGGTGGAAATTATTTCAGGTATTCTAAAATGGGCGTTGTAAACCCAAAAACAACTAATTAAGTGATATAAAAAATCTATAATTGGGATATTGGGTAGGTAAAACTATAATTAAATATCCATATTAAGATAAAAGAAAAAAAAAATTAAGGATTGACTTAATTTTAATTTATTTATTATTTTATTAAATTATGAAAATGGAAGGAACACAACAACAGAGTAAAATTGCACCTGTTGTGCGCCGCAGTTGTGGTTGCCCTCCACAGGTTAAAGAACATAGTTAGTGCAATCCAAGTGCCTACTCAGGAAGAAAGATAGGAGAGGAGAGTTTAATAGTGACATTGCACTGACACAGTCAGTTCAAGGAGCACAAGCTGCTAGGATGCAGAGCATCAACCCTTGGGTCCTCAAGCCAACCTGGAAGCCCACCAAGGTCACCACTACCGAAACAGTTAGAAACAAGGAGATAGAACTTACTTTGTATGTGTTTGATGCTGTGTACTGCCAAGAGTTAGTCTCATCAGCCATGATGGAGAAGGTTAAGCCTGTGCTTGACACTAGCTACAAGCCTTACATCAGTGATGACAACCAGGAAGAGGACAAGGAGCCTGAGTTTTACAGAGCTGATGAGGGACAGCTAGTGTTAAAAAAGATTGCAGCCTTCTACAACAAGGTACCCATGCCTTGCAAGCCTATCACCAATCAGAATCCTTGCTTGTCTGAACCCACAAAGCCCGCTTAGAAGTGCATTCCTAACATAAAGCACATCATCCTTCTCAAGCTAATGTGGGAATCTAGTGACTACAAGGCGGCTGTGGCTCTTGTTGGGGTGGATCACAGGTATTCCTCCAAGACATTCAACACCTACATCAATACTGGCCAAGTCCTTGCTGCGGAGAAATCCTTGTGTGTTTCTATCATGATCACCAAGGAGCACAAATGGGCAATCCACCAGTGGATAACCCGGTACTGCCATCTTGAACTGGAAATATAAAGGTCATGGTTAAATCTACTTTTGGGGTTGAGGCCTCAATTTCCTTTTACTACCATCTGGTGAAGGGAATGCACTTTTCTTGGAAAAAGCTTGGGGTATCTCTCTATAATAGAAACAGCCCAACCAATGTTGAGACCTGGAAAAAATACACTGAGGCGTACACTGCCCTCAAAGCCAAGCAGACAGTCAAATTTTACTTTATTGACAAATTGGAATTTGCCTTGTCTATGCATAATGCATATAGGCATGTTCCAAAAGGCTCCAATAACAGGGTAGCTTGGTGTGATACAGTCTAAGCCACAGTGTATTCAATGGTGGCTCTCCTTGGTCCAAAGTGGATTGAGCTGTATAAAATGATATTGGGTTCTCACAATAGCCGTACCTTCTTGTCATTTCTCCAATTGGTCCAGGAGCACCTGAGGCGCACAAGCCTGGGCTTCACCAATGTGATTGTGCTGGATAATGTTGGTCTCCATAAGGTGGCAGATATTATTGAGGAATTCCTAT
The DNA here is from genome assembly GCA_014839935.2 of Entomophthora muscae. Classification (NCBI taxonomy): domain Eukaryota; kingdom Fungi; phylum Entomophthoromycota; class Entomophthoromycetes; order Entomophthorales; family Entomophthoraceae; genus Entomophthora; species Entomophthora muscae. Next base: position 103,307 of record QTSX02003757.1, read on the forward strand.
CAATCAATACCAGGATTGCAGTGGGCCCCCAGTAATTGGCCACAGCAAATTTGCGCCTTCTCTTCCTCCCTGCCTATTTTCCCTTCCTGAATCCCATTGAAGAAGCTTTTGGGTGGCTCAAGTGAGTCATCAAGAAAGGGACCTCAACTGGGACTGAGGGCCTCTTTGATTTGCTGCAGGCCAGGATCCACACCCTCCTAGCTGAGACCAGGGCCAAATTATATGGCCATGTTGATTTGTTCATCCCTGTGTGCCTTGCCAAACAGCCAATTAATTAAAGGCTTAGCATGTCCAACTTTTTTATATTCTCTAATTTACTATTTAGGGTTTATTAATTATCATTTTATATTTTGAAGCTTCTAAGCCCACAATCACATTCAGCAGGATCATCAATGAAGGTTTTTAATTTATTTATTTTATATTAATTTTTTATTGTGGCATCTGAGGCTATCCCAAACACTTGATACTGAATTACACAAATATTTTTATATTACTCTTATCAACTAAATATAAAAATGGAATTAAAAAAATTAAATGTATAATGTACAAATTAAAAGTATATTTTATTAACATATAGTATTGTGCTTTTATGAAAACCTTCTCTGGGATTTATTTTGAAAAACTTGTTTGCTAAAATAAAAGTTAGAAAAATTATTATAAATAAAAATAATCTAAAATTTAAATATATTTATTGGAAAAGAGAGTTTTAAGGGCATCTGTAATGGGTTTGTTGGTATGTACCCACCTTGCAATGGAGGGGGCAAACAAACTCCACTGCCACACTGTAGATAGTGGATACACCCTGATTGAAATACTCCCGCCTGCTGGTGAAAGTCAGTAGTGTCAGGTGGGAGTGAAGCAGCAGCTTTTCAGGCGGGGCTGTAACCCCGTAAATACCAGCCAGGACCAGGGCGTCCTGGATAATGTAGTCCACTGAGTTGTATCTGGGGAGACCTTCTTCCCATCCAGGGAGAGCCTGGCCTTGTTGATCCTGAGAAGGACCCTGTCCAGGTCCTCCATGCTGGCGCCTATTCCAAAGTAGAAGAGATACCCAAGATAAGCAACAACAAGAAGCCTTTGTCCATCAAAGCCTTCTGTAAACTCACAGAGTTTATTATACATGATAATAATCTTCTTCTCATGCTTGGTCTTGGAAAATGTGAGCTCTATTGCCAGAGGGACCCTTGTCTTGTAGCGCTTCAGGCCAGCCCAAAGTTGGCAAGGAGGATCTTGGTTTTCTTGACGTCTGTTGTGTCTGCAACAGCCAATTTTTCCACCACACACCCAAAGTTCTCCAGCAGGTAAGAGAGCGTGTGCCCCACTGGGAAGCAGAAGCAAGCAGCTGCATGGGCCTGGCCCATCTCTGGCATGTTCTTTAATGGGAGTGTTACCAGGACGTCCCAAACAAGCTCAATTGAGGTTACACAGTAAACTCCACTGAGGGATACCAGGTCCAGGCAGACCAGTTGGGCATCCTTATAGGCAGTAACTGCCCACTCAGATGCCCCCTTGGCATGTGTTAGCTCAGCCAATGCCTCCTGAAACATTGGAAAGGAACTTTGGACACAGTCCTCCAGCTCCTGCAAGACAAGGGGGGCAGAAACAGCTGTCTTGCCACATGATTGGTGTATTTGGTGTAGAACATGACAGGGACAAAGGGGACCAGGACCAGGCGGATCTTTCTGTCTATGTTTTCTAAAAAAAGGTAAGAATTTTGAATTTTTATTAATTTTGTTTTTAGGCTATCTTTGCGTGTTTCCTCCTTGTCAGCAGCTTCAGCAGTCTTAGCCATTCTTGGCGCAAGCAATTGCGCTGGCAATTCAGTGTCCTCTTTCCTGAAGCGCTTTGCTGACTTGAGATGTGCATACATCTTGGGATTATCAACTCAGACAGACGGCACAGAAAGATTGTATGCCTTAAACCAGAGGCCCTTGACCAACGTCTTCTGATTGTTGAGTAGGCGCTCAATTGTCTTCTAAGGGGTGTCTGGTATTTTGGTCATAAGGGCCTTTGCCAACACCTTGTCTATTTTGTCCCCTTCAAGGACAGCAGACTTAACTCTTGCTTTGACCTTGCAGTCAATTTCTTTGATCTCTGCAATTGCAGAGTCAAGGTCCTTCAATAACTTTTCAAGTTCTCTCATTGATTTTTTACTGAATTTTCCATATGTTTTTATAGCTTCCACCCCAATAAAATCTGTATCATTCAGATACTATTGCCTCTTTGTTCATTCCTGTTTTTTTTCTCATTTACTACATTATCCCATTTTTACCCATTGTGTATATGTTTACGCTTAACCCAATATGTGTTGTTTTCTTTGTGTTGGCATTGTTTCCTTAATTGCCATATTATTTTGGCACTTTACACAGCCCCTTGTGAAAATATTAACAAAAAATTGGTGATCATCTAAATTTGAATTAGAAAATTATAGGTTAATTGTGTTTAGATAAAGTTGTTGTTGATATGAATTAAAAACCTTAATGATAAACTTTAAGCCAATTAGGAGCCAAGTGATAAAGTGATTTTTGTACATAAAGGGACATTCAATAATTATTTAATGCATGTGAACTAATTAATCTGAGTGCTGGTTGTTTTGACATTATGCGCCATTGGTTCTGTGGAAAGTTGTTGATGGAATAGTGCCCAATTAGCTGCTTGGTTATCACTAGTTCATCAAAAACTTGCCACAGAAGCAATGGCGCACAATGGCAAAACAACCAGCCAGTCAGATTAATTAGTGCACATGCATTAAATAATTATTGAATGACTCCTTATGTCACAACAATCACTTTATCACTTGGCTCCTGATTGGCTTAAAGTTTATCATTAAGGTTTTGAATTTGGATCAGCAACAACTTTATCTAAACACAATTAACCTATAATTTTCTAATTCAAATTTAGCTGATCATTAAATTGTTGTTGATATTTCCACAAGGGGCTGTGTTTGGGTACTAAAAATAACTGTGTTCAGGATATAGATACACAAAATAAAAATATATGATTTTATAGAAATAAACTGAACATAAAGAATAAAACCAACTATAAAAAAGAGAAAATGAACAATTGAAATCCAAAATAAAGATAATATAAATAGAAAATGTTTGGCAACAGGGGGTTTATTGGGGGTAGGGAAGAGTGATGCCTAGTAGGCGGAATAGTGTGAGAAGGAAGGCATTGAGACGGTGCTGGCCTGTGAGGTCTGGGATTGGGTGGGTGAGGCTAGAAGGTGGGGGGTAGTGGTGGCAGGGGTGGAGGCAGGAGGATTTTGTGTGATGGCTGCCATATAATGCTTGCCATATTCCTCATCAGTCATTGGCTGGATGGGCTGGTAGGTGGCAGTGGCCCAAGGTGGAAGGCACTTGTCTTTCTGTGATTGGTTGCCCATGTTCACATGAAAGGCAATTTGGGCAAACAAGTCAGCCACCATTTGGCAGCCAAAGAGAAAATTGTGGTCAAGGACCCCAAGATAGAGGTTGTTGAAAGCCTGAGGGTGGTGCTCCTGTAGTGTATCTCCAATGTTAAAGAAAACAACATCACCCAGATGGATGTCTGCATAGCCATCTGGGTAGACCAAGGCCTGGTGCCTGCGTTGCCAGATGGCCTCAAGGGCAGTGGAGCTACCCTCCATCTGGTGGCTCAAAAAAAACTGATGCTTGGAATTTGAGCCATCCCAGGAGTAAAGTAATCTACCAAGGATGTGGTCATGCTTGTAGCCATTGGTGAAATCTGGGGGTTTCCAATAGTAGACAAAACCTTTGGCCAAAACAGCCAAAAACACACCAATAAACGTCCCCTTCTTGACCTTCTTCCTCCCTTTTTGGGTGGTGGCTCTTCCTTGGGCACCAAAATTATCAAAAGCTATTGATAGCTTATAGTAGGATATAAACATGACGTCATCTGATAGACTTTTTAGGCATTTGACTAGGGCAAATTCAATGGCAGGATCATATGGGGAATCCTCACTGCCATCCCATTGGTTGCCAGTGACATTGGTCAACACACAGACTGATGCCACCTTGCCATACATCCAGAGCAACACTATGCGCTAAGACACCCAAATGTCATGGTGTGCAAGTTGCTTTTAGACCTGGTTCAAGGTAAGCTTGAGGTCCTGCTGCAAGAGGTCAGGAATAATTGGGTACGTTTTGGTGATTTAGGACTCAGGGGCCTTCTTGGGCTTTTTGGCTGCCCTAATCAGATTCACCTTATTCATTAAGCTATTAAATTCCCACATTATTGTGGCTCAGGCAAATTGCAATTGGGTTGAAATCTGATCCCAGGAAAGACCCTGCAGGTTCAGGGCCACAATTTCCTGGAGAATTTGGGCAGTGATGATTTGTTGCTTGGGGCGCTGGGACAGGGGAGCTGAAGCCTGATTGGCTGTAGGGGGGCAGGTTGACTAATGGCAGGAAGTTGTTCTGAATCAAGATTGTCATCCTGATTGGTTGATTGATGGGCAGCTTGTGCGGGGGTGGGTACAGGAGCAGGGGCAGAGCTAGACACTAAGTGACTACTGAATAATTCAAAGCCATATGGGTTGGGGTCAGGTACAGGTTGGCTTCCTTGTTACCTGCCTCAAAGGCTTGAGTGTAAATGCGTACCTCCACATTCTGGGCCTTGCCTCCATTGAAGCTGGCTTGGCTGCTGTTGGCTTGGCTGCTGGTGCTGTCAAAGATATTGCTAGTAAAAACCATATTGAAAAAAAAACCTAGGATAAAATCACTGAAAGTAGAAAATTTAAAATTTAATGATTTATTTTTATTGTAATCTTGAGTCCATATTTGTAAGGTTCTCAAAACTATTTTACACAAACCAGGAGCTATAAAAATGAATAAAATGCCTATGTTTCTAAATTGGATAGCTGTTGATTGGCTGTTAAACTGTTATACTTCTATTTTAGGCTGCTCATACTACACATCTTGTATGGCTTCATTTTGTTTCATGCTTGTGGAATCTTGCTTCTAGATTGCTCAAATTTTGTTTCATTTTAGTCCTTATGTCAGTGCCTCATATGAATCCTGATTGGATTTTCATATGCTCCAGAGCAGCATCCATTCATCTCACTTGTTGTGTTAGTTTGTTTTGTTTGTGGTTTAACCAAAACCACTTGATATTTGCTATAATTTTGTATAATGGGCTAGTGAATTTTTTTGGCAGTTCATCTATTAACCAATTTTTTTAAATTAATTGAATCCTGAATCTTGCGCAACTTAGATTTTGTTCAAATCTGAAATCATTTTGTTTAAATCTGAGGTATTTTTGGTTTTTGCCATAGCTTATAAAACTACTTTAACAAGAAATGGTGGACAAGATCACTGAAGTGGCAGCCTTTACGCTCAGTTGGTTTTACAGGGGTTACCCATCATTGATAGCCCCTGTAAAACAAATAAATCAAAATTAAATTAATAAAATAATTCAAATGAACATGAATGAATTTGAAAATATTGAAGCAAAAACCAAGGAATATTTACCACCTGCAGGGCGCTTGCTGTGGATTAGGGAAGCATATGAAATATGATCAAATATCAACTTCAAAGAAATGAATGAAATTTGCAGGAATGTCAAGCTAAACTTTGATGAATATATATGAAAGCATTCAAAGATTCCCATTCACAAACATAAATGAATATGAAAAAAGCCTAGTCAAAACCAACTTTCAAATAGGACTAGAATATCTTAAAACTGAAATTTTTAATGAAGTGTTTAAAGCATTATCAAATAAAGTCAGTGATGCAGTCCTTGTGAACACATTCAAACCTTTATTTATTTTGTTTACAGAGGCATGGGGGGCTGATACAAGCCGGGCGCTCCCAGAACCATCTTCAAGTTCAGCAACACATTCTACATCAACAGATTAGTTCAAATATATAAAAAATTATGCATGTTTTCTGAAAAATATACCTTGCAAAGGATTCAAGTTGCAGTATACTTAGGAATCCTACTACATTGCATATTAAAAACTAATGCCAAAAAGTTGGAGGATATACCTATACAACTTGATATATGCCAATTAGCACTAGAACAACAGAAGACACCACAGTAGTATAGGATAGTCAAGCATGTCCTGTATGACTCCTTTGCAATGGTATCATTGTATGGGTACTACATGCCTCCCAAAAAGATTCTAAAGATTGATTTGCTTACCTCCCTCCCTTTTATTAAGCGTTTGGCAAACACCAGGGTGCAGGGCGCCACCCCTCTAGCAATTGCATCCAGGGTTATCTATCATGTACATAAGAGTATGTGGATCTAATTAGACGCTCTAGCTGAAAATTTGATTTTGGGGTATAATACCCTGGAATAATCACATTCCTCTTTGCAATTAGCATCCCCTTAATAAATAATCTTCTCTTGAAATTTAATGTTTATCTTTACTTTTATTTTTAAATTAAAATGTAATATATAAGTAGGTTGATAATAATAAAGAGACAGTTTAATAAAGCAAACACATGTAATAGTAAAACATGATTTATAAATTTGTTTATTTAGTTGCTTGTCAAGTACAGGTTCATATATTACGTAGTTAAACAACAAGAGCTTTATTTATCCACATCAATCTGCCTGCTTTACTTATGTTTAAACAAGTGATTGTTTAGAACTCAAATTACTTTTCCTTGTAATATGATTTGGTAAATAGATTTACTATTCTTAACCCGCGTCATAAATACTAATTAGTAAGAGATACATGAAAATCATTGGTTTTTGTGTTGTTTGGCTATAGTAGCACTAAATCAATAAGATCAGGTGATGAATTGCAAGGTCCAATTTGTGGCTTAAAAAAAGCCAAAGTACAAAAAAAGAGCTCACAATTATTTAAATAAAATTGATCTATTTGTATCTTATTTAATTTATTTATTTGTTAGCCCTATAGTCAATACAATATTTGGTGCATTATAATAAAAATATGTGGCTTCATATCTAGTATAATTAATTTTACTTGACTTTTGTATGTATTCTTATATGTCATTAATACAAGTCAACATCAGATTGTTATATATAAATAATAATTTTTGAGTCCTAATAAAAACAAAATAAATAAAAATAAAAACAAATAAATAAATCCAGAGCGCCCATTTACCTGATTGACTCAGATTTGAGGGATTTTGAAAGGAAGTATTCCAAGTGCTTGTAAAAAGCTGCCACCACATTGGGTGGCATTGCAAATTGGCTGATCTCAAAAATGTTGCAGAGATCTTTGGTTTCCTGAGGGAGGCCTTTCTTCACCTTATTCTTTATCCAACCAAACACCTCCTTGATTGGATTCAGAAATGGAGAATAGAGCAGAAAGAAGAGGAGTCTCATTGGGTAGTTAGCAAGGCAGTGGTTGAAGCAATGGCTATTCTAGTCAATGGGTGGAAACTTGGACACAACCAGATCCACTTTGTGGAGCCCAACATTATTCAACACAACAATGTTGGTTGTGCCGCTGTAATTTATCTGAAGGTACTCCTTGACAGTTTGGAGAAAATCAAGGAATGTCCCACTATTATGGGAACCCTTGATCATCTGATACGGGACCAACCCGCAAGGACCAAGAAGCGTTAACATGGAATAGGTCTGAGAACAGATTGCTGCACAATGTGCTGCACCATCCTTGGACCCCTTCTTGAACCACTCATGCCTAGACCTGAGTGAAGAGGAAAACAACAGTTTGACAATATAGAAGAACTGGACATTCCTGGTCTGCTTAAGAGCCAGATAGGTCTTGGCATAAATGTGTCAATCCTCAATGGTCTTCTTGCTGTTCCTATTGTATGGAGAAACCCCCAGTACTTTCCATGAGAAGCCCAAATTGACCATTGCTTTGTAGACAAGGGTTTTGGAAACAGAAATCCCAAACTCTGTGGCCAGCATTGATTAGACAGCAAGTGTGTCCAGGTGGCAATCCTTGGTTACCCACTGCTTGATTACCTCAAAATGCATAGGCTGCAAGAGTTTGGGCTATCTTTTTGCCTTGGCATATTTAGAAATTTGCCCAGTGTTGCCAAATTTTTTGTTGATATTGCCAATATATCTAACTGTGACACCAAATTGGGATGCAATATCCTGAACTGCCATTCCCCAGTTCAAATAGTTGAGGAGAGCTTCACACTCACTATCTGTCAACTGGCACCAGCCCTTGGATGGTACTGCAACATTCTGGCTATCAGGCTCAACACAGGGGATGAGGACCTTTGTGTAGAAAGTGGGATCACTCTTGCTTAAGGTGGCGCCATCAATGGTGGAATACATCACAGGCGTAGATGGCTCCTCAGTTGTGGCCAATGGCTCATTGGACTTGTCAAAAACGCAAGGGCATGCAATAGCAGCTCTTGGATCCAGAGTGTGGGGCCGGGTGACAACTGGGTACACAGTGGAGGTGTAAGTAACCTCAGTGTTCCTGGTGAATCTGGTGTAGTTAATTTGGTAGCAGGCCTTGATAGTGGCTTCTTCCTGGGATTCAAGCTGATTGATTAGTATTGGGACTCAGGAGGTGGTTGACTGGCTATGACGCCTTGGGAGGCCTGTGTGTTGACATGACTCCCCTCAAGTTGGGTTTTGGGTCTATTCTTGGACCCTCTGGGATGCCCTTGTGGGCAGGCTGCCCTGCAGGCTGGTGCAGGAGCTGGTTGGGAATGTGATTGACTGTCCATAAAAATAAAATAAAAAATGTATTTTAGATTAAATATGTATTTATTTAGATTTTTGATTTTTGTTGTGAGTAGTTATTTTCTCTTGATTTAGCCTTGAATAGTAACAGAATTTCTATATCCATGATTTGAAGTGTATAATATTGTATACTTTCTGGGTTTAGATAATTTTAGAGCTTAATCACTTTTTATGTCTAAACGTGGTTATTAAGATTGAATTTTTAGTTTGATTTTAGTTGTGGTGGAGCTTCTTGATTTGGGTTGGTGTTTCCTAGTGTGCTTACTGTACATTAGATTTGGATTCCAGTTCCTGCAATTATTATTTGAGTCTACTAGTGGCATTCAAAAGTGATTTGAAATTTGGTTCATGGATTTGGCAATCCCGCAAATCCAAAAAACATAGTAAACTTAATGAAACTGGTTGATAGATTTTAATGCTTCAAATCTGATTCCAGTTAATTCATTTTGTCCATTGGAAAAATTCAGTTTGACTTGAAGTTTTTAAAGTGTCTATGAGTTCCCGCATTTTTAAAAATTCAAATAAAAATACAAAAAAAATCAATTTATTTAAAAAATGGCCATCCTGCAAAAGGGATTCAAAATCTGGACCAAGGATTTGACAAATCCTGCATTTTACGTTTAGGTTCTGAATTTACAGTAATATAAAAATTCATATGATATAAAATGATTTTCATTATCAGTTATACTTTTATTTTTTTTATTTTTTTAAATAATCTAATTTAAGAAGTTTTATAAAACACTGCTCTGAAAATAAAAAATTATGTGATAATATTTGAGACAAAAAATCATTATATTGTCAAGTATATACTTCTGGGAAGTATAATAAACAAGATAAAGGGAAAAATTAAGAAGAGAATGATACTTTATTTGATATGAATATAGGATATTATATGGTATCATGGGGAGCCACATACTGTCCATATACGTTATGATGGTCATGGGGCTTATCTGAGTAATGTTCCTCTTAAGTCACAAAGCTTATTCAAGTTGTGTTCTGCTTAGGATCTTGATTGTGTGATCCCCATAATGAATGATCAAATGATAGTGGTGCTACTTACTTAATGATTAGTCAGTGAGCCATTAAGTGACTCATTCAGTGAACTACTCAGGATGTTAATTTCCTGAGAGGGAGTAATCAAATATGTTTTAACATCTCCCCCTGGGGTGCTGGAAGGCGGAGCCTTGGGAATCTTCTTGAGATTGTCAGGGATACAGGCTTGGTATTGGTCCAGTTTGGTGTTGGGAACAGGGAGTCTGGAGTTGCGCTGAGCTGTTCTTGCCTTGCACAGGTGGAGTAGGTCATGGTACATGTGTTTCAATTTAGTCTGGGCGCCAATTCCTTTGATGAGGTAGGTATTATTGGGTCTGACTTCCATGACAATGCCTGGCCCACGTAGTCCTGGATTCAACTTTTGCTGGTCATGGTTGACAGCCCAGATTTTTTCACTGACTTGGAATCTTTCCTGCTATAGTGAGATTGCCTCTCTTTTGATCCTTTTCTGCTCCATATCTTCTTGGTCTTTTCTTACACACTGTATGTCAGGATTACTGTTGTCTTACACCTTCTTTGATAGAGGTAATTATGGTCCCGCGGTTGTAATAACAAGGGCGGGCTTTTGCCCATAGACAAGTTCATACAGGATTTTGCCTGTATTGCAATTGACTCAAGTTCTGCATACCATGAGTGCTTTTGGTAGCATGTCAACCCAGGCTTTTGTATTATTAGCATATTTTTACTGAGGGCTTCTACTAGGGAGCCATTTAGTTGCTCTACCTGTCTATTTGTCTATGGGTGGTATAGGCTGGCTGTGATGTGTTTTATTCCGTTTTCAGCAAGATAGATGCTGGGGTCAATGGCATTAAGTTTGGCGCCTCTGTCTGTGATCAGGAGGTTGGGTTTCCCAAACTTGGCTATAATCTCTTTCCCAATAAAACATCTCACATCATTGCCTTTGTGTTCCTTTGTAGCTTGTGCCATAGGCCACCTGGTTGCATAGTTGATAGCTTTTATGATGTACTTTTTGCCTTTGTTATTGCCAGGCATTGGTCCCACAATATCCAGCAACCACACCTTAAAGGGGTTTGTGATTGATACTGGTACTACTGACTTGGGCAGTGCCTTGGATTGGGTGTACTTCTCACAGACTTTGCATTGCTCTAGTACTTCTTTGATATCATCTAGCATGTTGGGCCAGCATTAGCGTATCTTGAGATATTTGTGAAAGTTCCTAATAAGGGTGTGCCCCAAATCTCTGTGATATAGAAGGATTGTGTCAATATTTTGTGTTGATGGGATGTAAGGTACAGTGTCACCATTTGGGAGGATTTGGTGCAATGTGCCATATACGTTTTTGAATAGATGTTTGTTCTTAAGGACTTTCTATTAGATGTCCATTGGGGTGCCAGATGGGACATGTTTACTGTATAGCCTTGATAGGGTGTCTGCGGTAAGCATTTCTTTGCTTGGCTTGTACTTGATCTGTATTGGGTATCTCTGCATGATGCTCATCCATTTGGCTTGTCTTCTTGATAAGTGCTGTTGTGTTTTAAAGAACATCAACAATTTATGGTCAGTGATAACTTTGAACATTTGTGCACCTTCTAGATAGCATTGCCATTTCATGAGGCAGTGCACAATGGCTACCAATTCCTTGTAGTGTATGGGGTATCTTTGTTTGTTGTCAGATAGTTTCTTTGACTTGTACGCCACCAAGAGGAAGTCCTTTTCTGCCATCTGGATACAGAGTACCCCTCCTATAGTGTAGTTGGATGCATCAGTTCCTAACTCATATATTCCTTTGCAAATTGGATACTGGAGGATAGGAGCAGTGATCATACATTCTTTTAAATGGCAAAAGTGCTGGTCTTGTAGTGGCGTCCAGACAAACTTAGTTGTTTTGCCTGTAATGGCTGACAGGGTGACTGGCATAGCTCCCTAGTCAGGGATGAATCTTCTAACGTAGGCTACCATGCCTAGGAAGGTACAGAATTCACTCTTATTTCTGGGAGCTGGCATTTTGGTTATGGCATGTATCTTTTCTGGGTCTGGTTTGATTCTGCCCTTGCTGATAATGTGACCAAGGAACAGAAGTTCAGACAATGTTGCAATGTGCTAGAATGTGATGGATTTGATGGAAATTAAGTTTGAAGTCAGATTTCAGAACGCAATTACACATAGGCAATTGCTCAACCAATCAATTGAGAACTAGTGGATTCAAGAGCATTCTGGATTCCACTCAAATCCTCTCAGTAATTTGGCAACTCAGGGGTTACACAAAGGGGCAAAAGCAAGGCCTTTAATTCCAGAATTAAAGCTCTTACTTGGCGCTTGAGTCCGTAAACTTAAATGGAAGTGATGACAACAATCTGATTGCTCAATCAATCCCTACTTCCAGGTGCAAAATCAAAAGTCTATATTGATATTGATATTTTGATTATGGTATTGATGTCAATCCTGGCCTAATTCTCTGACCTCCCATCCCACCAATTTCCCCTCTACCAATTTCCCATCTCCCTATTTATACTTGGTTTCAATATGAAATAAACATAAGTTTTTATCCCTATATATTGTTCACTCTATTTTGGTTTTACTACCCTGCATTCAGGTATAGTAATTGAACAGTTATCAGGGCTAATTCTTGTTAGCTATACCCAACAGTCACAACATACAACATTTGGCGCTCATGGCAATTTTCAAACAAGCACCTGGTCCTTCCAACCCCTTGATTCCTTCTTGGTGGAGGGAGGGATGCCCCATGGCAACAATAACACCTACCAAGACCTACCCAGTGGTCTTTCCCAACTCCAACAATTCATTGATGAAGTCCACTGGCCCTCATCACTTGGCAAACAGAATCCCCTACTATTGACAGCGCCCACACCCATGGAAGTGGATAATAATGCCAGTCCTTCTAAAAAAGCCATCTGGCAATCCATGACCAGAATGAACAAAGGAGCAAACAACAAAGGTCAACAATCACAACTGCTGGCCATCCAACATCCCTCTGCAGAAATATCCATGGAGAGATTTTGTAACATAAGCCTAGTAAACCTTGACCACCTTCATTAGGACCTCCAAACTGCAGAGCATATGAAGGACTAAATTCAACACTTTGCCCACCCAGCCATCTGCCACAATAAAATAAATTTGGGCTCCTACAGAGCTTGATACAAGATCAGGAAATACTAGTGAAAAATCAGCAATCATTTCTTCAGCTTTTATACCATGATCTGACTATCAACTTTGAGTTAACGAACAACCAGCTTTCATAAGTAGTGACGGTCTAGAACAGCATTATTCCATGGTCCAAAGTGGTCAAGCAAGGACTTAACTCTCTGGTCCCACATCAAGTGATCCAGACCCTTTGTCACCAAGGGTTAGACTCCAACTGGATTGCCACAGTGGCAGCACACATAAAAGAGAATGGGACAGACATCTGTGAGCTGGTCCAGGAGGTGACCATCTTGAGCCAACTCCTGGAATCTCTCCCCTTGGTGGGCCCCAGCCAGCCTGTGACCACTACTCCTTCCCCTTCAAGCGCAATGATGAATAGAGATATATTGGAACTCTATGACCACCTATTGTTGTGAGCTGAGGCGCGGCACAAAGTCACAACGGGAAATCCTAACCCTAGGATTGGATTCATACTAAGTCTTGGTTAGAATAACAGGGAATGCTATGCAATTGCCTTATGGCCCTGATTGAATAATATCTGCTAGATGTGGCTAGAGAGGTGCCAAAGTACGTGAAGACACAAAGGTAAAAATGTGAATAGAACTTAATTTTTATTGGTGAATAGGAAATGGAATATATGATGTGCAGCTTTACCACAAAACAGTACATTTACAATTGGATCACTTGTCACAAGCATGAGTGGGGCAAGTGAGTTGCACAGAGTCAGGAAACCAAACAATTGTATTTCCCAGTTTGGGTATGGACTTATTTCAAGGGGCAAAGGCAAAAGATAGATATTTGTCCTCAAAATAACTTATCAAAGACAAAATCGAGACATGGTGAATGGCGGCATTCACAACATTGCCCCCCTTTAGATTGGCCTTAGGGGGTAGTACTTGTGAGAAACTTGGCATGTACGCAAGCAAAAGATCAACCACTAGAGAGGAGTTTTACCGTATACTCTGACCCTTACTTGAAGGTCAATTCTAAGGGCCCAATCCACAACAAGTCTAGCTTGTGAGCGCGTCCTCCTACTCTATGCTAATAGTAGAGAACATGGTTCCCAATTTCAAACTCAGGCAGGGGAGAGCAGCCAGAATTTTTAGAAGAGAGCTCAAGCATCTTGGTCTTATATGCAGAGGTATAAGCAGTGGCCTGCATGTCAATTATGCAATTGACAAGCTCCTTAATATGGTTGTCAGGATTCATAGCCTTATCAGAGAAGAGTAGGGGCCCCCAAGAGTGACAGAGTGGTGGCCTCACGCCCATACAGCATAACAAAGGGGGAATACCCGGTGAAAAAATGTTTTTCTAAGGTAATAGGCAAAGAGAGCAGCAGGTAAGTATAGATCCCAGTTTGCAGCATTGGAGTAAATGGGTTTCCTCATGATAGAAACCAGTGTCAAATTTGCGCGCTCAACTGCCCTCTTGGTAGAAGGGTTATAGGGGGCAGAGAAAGACTGATGAGACCCCAAGGCTTCAACAACAGAGGTTACTAATTTAGCATTGAAGTTGGTCCCATTATTAGAAAACAACACTTGAGGGCATCCATGGCAATAGAAAACATATTTCAACAGAAAGGCAGAAGTTGTTTTGGCAGTAATGTCTTTAGTAGGGCAAGCTTCTATCCACTTGCCAAAATGATCAACAGCAATTAGGATAAAGTGGCAACCAGAGCAAGAGCGGGGGAGAGGCCCTACAGCGCCAATGCTGACAGTGTGAAATGCACACTGTGGGGGAACTATCTTGAACTTGTGAAAGGCAGCTTGAGGTCTCTGGAGCTAGCAGTTGTGGCAACTAGCTATGACGTCTGGAATTAGCAGACAGAGGTTTTCTCAGAAATACTTTTTCTGGAGACAGTCAAAGGTCTTGGATATACCCCCATGCCCAGTTTCTTTATGGGCTTGAAGTACCAAAAAAGGCGGAGACTAGGCTGTACAGAAGTCAGATACTGATCTTGTACTTTCTTGAAGAGTTGATTTTCCCAAATAAGTGTGTCCTCAGATATTTTGGACAGGTCTAATTGGACTTCTTCTGTCTCACTATCTCAAGAGGAAGAGTATCCAATTAGTTCATACAGTTGATCAGCCTCAGCAGGGTGTAGAGCAAGGATGAGCATTCTGGATAAGCCATCAGCGTTCTGGTGTTGCATCCTGGGACAATGTAGCACAGTAAAGTTGTAACCTTTCAGGAAGAGAGCCCATCTAACTAGTTGTCCTTCTGGCTCTTTAAGCTGTTGTAATCACTTAAGGGAGGAGTGATCAGTGATCACCGTAAAATGGGTGCCATACACATAGTGGTAAAACTGCTTGACTGCATGCAACACAGTGAGGCATTCTTTCTATGTGACGCTGTAGTTCTTCTCATGTTTGTTCAGGACACAAGGAGTATAATCCACAGGATGATCTATACCTGCATTATCTAATTGAGCCAAGATGGCACCAATAGCCAGGGTGCTGATATCAGTATATAAGATGAACTCCTTATTGTAGTCAGGGTATACTAGGATGGGTGCCTCTTTGAGTTTTTGCTTAAGGGTCTCAAAGGCCTGTTGCTGACTAGTAGTCCATTTGAAAGGGAAATTGAGTAACAACTGGATCAAAGGTTCACTAGTACTGGCAAAGTCAGGGATGAACTGTCTGTAGTAACCCATCATACCCAGAAAGACTTGTACTTCTTGCAAGTTGGTGGGTGGAAGTATTTTGTCAATGGCTTCAACCTTCTCTGTCATGGGGAAAATCCCCATCTGGGTTACTTCATGGCCCAAGAATTCAAGATGCTCTTTGAGGAAAGCACACTTGGATAGTTTCAGCTTGAGGCCAGTCTCTCAAATCTTTATGAACACTTCTTTGAGATGAGACAGGTGGTCTTTTAAAGTAGCGCTGAAACCTGTTATATCATCTAAGTATATCAAGACATATGAAAGCTTCAAGTTGCGGAGGATAGAGTCCATGGCTTGTTGGAAGGTAGCCAGGGTATTGCAGAGTCCCTGGGGCATATGTGTAGGCTCAAACAGCCCTTCATATGTAATGATTCTGGCCTTTTGTCTATCTTTGGGAGAGAGATCAACTTTCTAGTATCCAGATGCCAGGTCCATTGCGGAGAAGAACTTAGAGCCTCCAAGACTGCAGAGAGCATCATCAATACACAGCAAAGGGTAGGAATCCTTCTTGGTAAAAGAGTTCAATTGTTGATAGTCTATCACAATACAATGACCTCCATTATTTTTCTTCAATATGAGTAAGGGGGAAGCCCAAGGTCTTTGGGAAGGGACCAGTAGTCCAGAGTCTAGCAGTTTTTTAGACTTTTTAGACACCTGAGCGTCCTCCATGAAACTAAGGCAATATGGTTTAGTGCAGAAAGGGGGGAGCGTCTCCAGTATTGATCTGGTGGATAACGCCTTTGGCTAGGCCATAGTCACTGCTGTATTTGGCAAAGATATCTGAAAACTGATCTAGCAAATCAAGCACCTCTTTCTATTAGACCAGAATAGTTGTGGGAAGTCTTGCACAGTAAACAAGGATAGGACTTGGGGCTTGTCTTCCGGTAGGTTGAAATCCTGGAACGTACCAAAGGGATGAAGTGACAGGACATTGTGAGTATTTAGTAGTTTGCCATAACCAACAAACTGCCCTCTAGACACATTTATGGGGAGAGCAGTTAGGTTGGCTACCAGCAATTCAACGTGGTCTTTATGAGAGACATCTAGGATTCCAGGACAGAGGTAAGGCTCATTGCAACCTAGCAAGGGAGGGGAGTTCAATTCCAGGAATGTACAATCAGGTAGCTCATACAATATTTGGGAGTCCAAGATGGCTTGAGACCCAGGGAGAATGTTTATAGCAGAAGTAGCCAGAAGAGGGATCCCCTCAGACGCAGGGCAAGCCATGGGTAAACACTTCATGTTGGAGGATTGAGTTTGGTATTTTAGAGTGAAAACACCAGTGGGTTATTCTAAAGCACACGTCTTAAGGCGCTTCCTGGGAACTTTAACAGGCTCCTCAAAGATCAGAGGGACTTCATACCCCAGTATAGAGAGGTAGCCATCCTTTAATTTGATGATTCCATTATATTCCCTAAGGAACTGGGTACCAACTAGGATATTGTAGCTCTTGTTCTCTAGGAAAACAGCAGGTACAGCTATGAGAAGATTTCCAACCCGCATGGGGATAGCAGAATATGCTCCTATGGTGCAAGTCATGGATAGCTCAGCTGTACCATACAACTGATGATAATTAAGGTTGGGGGTGAGCTTGAGCTTTTTGATAAGCTTCAAGGAGACAACGTTAACAGGTGATCTAGTATCCAAGACAGCCTTGATTTTCACCTTCTGGATGGATATTTCCACACAAGTGGTAGTACAACCAAAGGGTGGAAGGCATCCAGGATGTCTTGAGCTTCTGCTAAATCTTTGTCCCACTTTTTAATCATGCATATCAAGCCTGGAAACTCCGTGTAGACAGTTTGGAGGGGAAGCAAAACTGACACATTCTTGAATACAGCGGCAGCAACTTCAGCAGCCTCTTCTGATGACTCTACTAGCACAGGAAACCTCTTTGCTAGAGTGAGTTATGGGCAAGAGACAACCTCTTTGGCCTCAGCCAAAGGATTAACAGTTGTTGTGGTCTTCCCAGAGCGTAACTTATAGTGAACCACAATAGTTTTGGGGACAGCAAGAACTGAATACCTGTAAGCGTCAGGATCATCAACATCAAAATTGTTCAAGTCAAAGTCATCAGAGATATTGTGAAACAATAGCAGGATAGGAGAAGCCTTGGTATCAGCAGGCTTAAAATCAGATATGAAGGGGGGATTGAAGGAGACTGGGAAGACTTGTCAACCAAGAGCATCTCTGCCTCTAGGTTGACTTTTCTTTCCCACCTGTTATCTGGGATCAGCTCCTTCAACCTGAGGATTGGTGCAGACTCAAGAATGGTGACCTATCTGGCCACAGTTGTGGCAACCCTGAAGTCTAGGAGGATTTTTCAAGTTCATTGTAAGGATGCAAGGGCCACAGGAAGACAAACCAGAATTAGAGGCGGCACAATTTTCCTGTACAACTGCTCCAGAATGGGTAAGGTGTATATCCTGCAACAACTTTTTTATGCTCTTCATGAAGGAAATCATGGTCTTATGGGCTTTGAAATGGAGGCACAGAATCTGATTAACTTTGAGGGCTTGAGCGCAAGCCATGTAAGCTTCATGGGCCGTCAATTGTCTGCTTCTTATCAGTTTCTGTCCTTCCACATAGAATCTATCTGCAAATTTGGCTAGAGTCTCTTTAGGTTTGAAAGCAATGTGCATGAAGGCGTCCTTCTTCACTTCCAAACTAAGGTCATCACCAAACTTGTCAATCAAAAGTTGCTTCATATCTTCCCAGGTCTCAATGTTGGGCAGCTCAGGCACCACCACCTCTTGGCAGGTTGGGTGTAGACAGGTTAGAATGTGTTCCTTCTTAACCTCATCAGAGGCCCTTCTCATGGCAGTTTCATCAATAGTTAGGAAAGCTGCAATAGTTGAGGTTTTGGGGTCAAAGAATTGCTTAAAGATAGGCTTGAAATGTGCTTCTGGAGTTGGGCCACCATTGTTGCTATCAAGTACATTTATGCGTGGGGAGAATTCTGCTTCAGATTCAGAGGGGGGCTGTCTAGTCCACAGCTAACAAACACTTTCTTCAAGAGTGATCAGGGTCTCAGCAGTGCGGGTACCTGTATTGACAGCTTGAGTGGTCTGTTGTGCAGTAGCATCTAAGCGTTGACCTTGGGTGGTCACTATTGTGGAGAGCTCAGCCAGTCAAGAAGTAAGGAATGGCCCCACAGAGAGGCAAGGGGCAAATCTATCATTGACTGAGTTGATCAACTCACTCATTTCTTGTATGTCCCTGTCTAGCTTGGTGTGGTCTTGCTTCAAGTGGTCTACCTCATTAGCTAGATCAATCGAATCTCTAGCACATTGGATTTGAGGGGCTCCTGGCAGGCCAGGGTAGCAGCTCTTCATTGATAACTCCAACTGGACTAGCAGTAGCTGTCACCATTTTGCGTAGGACAGTAAGTTCCTGCTGTAGCTCAGAAACTTAAGTTGTCAAATCAAGCACCTGAGGATCAGGTTGATGGGCTTCAGTAGGGAAGCCTTGACTGCAGGTAGATGCTCACAGCTCTTGAATGGCATCCCATAGTTTTCCCTCTCTATCCACCAAATTTTCAGATGGGGAGAGGGTAGAGCATTTGGCTTGTGCATAGATAGTTCATTCACTTGAGTCTAGAGCTTGGCAATAGCGGCGGCAGTGACAACCCTTTCTTGATTGAATTCCTCACTAAGCTCACAAAGGCCCTTAGCAGCAAGGTCTACTACTTGTTGCAATTGCTGGAAGGAATAAGTGCTGAATGCATTGATCTGCTGTAAAAGTTGTTTGAAATAGGTGAGATAGGCATTCAAGGTGAAATATATTTGAGTTTGCCAGGGTTATTCCAACTGGTGAAACTCATGTAGATGTTCCCTGACGTATTCAGGGATGAACTGGTATATTTGTTCAATGGAATCAACCAAATAGGTCTTGGAGGTGACAGAGTTGCACTGATTGTCTGATAACAAGGAAAACAGAGTTGAATCCACTGCTGGTAGGCTGAAAACTGGTCCCAGTGATGAATGACGGCTGCTTGTAGAGAAAAAATCTCCTGAACATGGAGCCCTAACACCATTTGATGGTGAGCTAGGGCAGGTTGTACAAAGGAAGACAATAAGTTCTCAGCGGAGTCAGCCACTAAGAGGAGATGCTGTGGAATTTGAGGAGCCATAATCAATTTGTAGTATTCAGCCCAACTGAACTGCAGCTGAAGGCAAGGGATGGCTCCTTCAGGGGCTATCCCAAGGGCTACCGCCATGACTTGTTCTAAGTCAGGGTTACCCAAAGGGTAGTCCACTAGGAAGGGATCATTCCTAAGGCTCAGCACAGTAGGGACAATAGGTTGGTCTGTGATGTCTTCCTCAATAGGAGGACTGGTGATTTCAGGGGAAGCTGCTCTTGTATAGGAGGAGGCAAAGGACCTGAAAACATGGATGCAAAAGGGATAACCAAGGGGCTTGCAGCCCCTGTAGTGAGCATCATTTTTGTTGTGAGCTGAGGCGCATCAAAGAGTCACAATGGGAAATATTAACCTTAGGATGGGATTTGTACTAAGTCTTGGTTAGAATGGCAGGGAAGGCTATGCAAAAACCTTGTGGCCCTGATTAAATAATATCTGCTAGACATGGCTAGAGAGGCGTCAAAGTACGTGAAGACACAAAGGTAAAAATGTGAATAGAACTTAATTTTTATTGGTGAATAGGAAATGGAATATATACTGTGTAGCTTTACCACAAAACAGTACATGGACAGCAGGATCACTTGCCACAAGCATGCGTGGAGCAAGTGAGTTGCGCAGAGTCAGAAAACCAAACAATTATATTTCCCAGTTTGGGTATAGACTTATTTCAAGGGGCAAAGGCAAAAGATAGAGATTTGTTCTTGAAATAACTTATCAAAGGCAAAATCAAACATGGTGAATGGCAGCATGCACAACACCTATTAAAATTACAATAATGAAGTGAAGAAAGCAGACATTGACTTGACTCTCATCTATCAAGAGTTTGGCAAAGTCAAACACAAGGTTGATGGGTTCCAGGATGAGAAGGCCAAATTCTCTAGCTGGTGTCAAAGCCAAACCAAAACTAATGCTGAGAAGATCTCAAAACTCTAAGAGGTACTGATCAACCAAGAGAAGAGGATAGGCTTACTGGAAGAAGACTTAGATGTCACTTGTCTGGAGAACTGGGCTTACGTGGACAAACTGGATGAGCACATGGCCCTGATGGCTTCTATCCAAGACCAGTTGGAGAGAGCAAACAACAAAATGTCTTCACTGGAACAGAAGCTGGATAGTCTTCAAAACCAACACCAGCACAGGGGGACTGTTTGTCAATCCCAGGGCAGCTACCGGAACTCATCTGGGCAAGAAGAATATCACAGCCTGGACAGCAGCAAAGAGACCAACTGGAGGCTTTCCTGCTCTATCCAAGTGCTAGAGGTGGTGACAGAGAATGGTGGTCCAGCCACAGTTACCATTGAAGATACCATAAAAGATCTTGAAGCACAATAAGAAGAGGTACACAAGGCTGCACCCAAAGCCTGCTTTGATGCCTCTAAGGCCAACCACAACAGACCTACTTCCCCTATTTGGCAGGCTGCACCAGCTACAACTGTGGCCCATAACACTTTGCCCTTCTTTAAACCAGCTAATCTCCCCAGGTTTGACAGAAAGAGTAACATAGCCATGTTCCTCTAACTATATCAGAACTCAATGTATGGGGAAGATGAGGCTATAAAGGACGTTACCATAGTCAACTGTCTGGACACTGACACACAGACACTGATACTACCCTGGCTCCCAGAAAATGGCTGGACTTACGCCAACATCTCTTGGGCATTGATGGAAGAGTTTGGTAGCCAGGAAGCCCTCCTAGGACAGAAGATGGACTTTGTGGATACTAAACTCAAGGTGGGAGAAACATTGGAGGAGTTTACTTCCATTTTTTACTTGGAAGCACATAATTTGGCTTCCATGAAGGCAGTGTCATTCATTGATGTACAATCAGAACTTCTCAATTCAGTACAAATCAACAGAGAACTCTTGATTGCCTTAAAATCTGGAATCTACACCTCCCAGACAATCCCTAACCTGATTTGATTGCTGAGAACTTACAAGGAAGAGTTTGAGATCCCTCTACCTAAAGGAACCACTAAACCCCCCACTGAAACCAGAACCAGAAATTTCAGTACTGATGATTTGAAGGTGGTTGAGACCAATCATGGTACCCTGAACAACTCAGCACACTTTTTCTTCAAGTGTAACAAACCTGGGTATTTCTCTCAGGACTGTAAATCCCCAAGCAAGGACTTGGTTGTAGGCGCGGAACCAGAGGAGGAGGACTATGCTGATGATGCAGATTTTGAGGAAGACAATGAGGACCAGTCAAAAACTACTAAGCAGCCAGGACAAGGAGAAATCCTTGGCTGCCCTTGTAGTTTTGACACCCTTATCTCCCCCCATACCTCTGCCCACCAACAAACCTGCTCTAAGACCTGCTGCCTCACCACCCTCTGAGTTAAGTCCTAAAGAAGAGCCCTCTCTTATTGACTTCAACACTCAACTCCTAAACAAAGATACTGACTTGGAAGGAGTCCAAGAGGACCTCTTACATCAAGTTCTCACAGTTAACACTCAAACCCATTGGACAACACTTCACCCTGAGGTAGTCATTCTACAGATAGCTTGGAAAACAGTCTCTTTACTGTATGCCAAACAGCTGGCTAGACCAGGCGTGTAAGTTACCCAGAAGGAGGACAGCGCTAAACAACTGACCAAGCTGCTGCGTACAGTAAATGTCTCAGCCCCTCTAAAGTCTATCAAGGAAGCAAGCCCAGCTATAGGAGCTGCCATGGCTACTTTCCTAGAGAAGTTCAAAGGAATGAGCATGCATCAGATCTCTAAGATTATAGAGATCAGAGAATACCACCAGGATTGTACTTATATCAACCTGGTAGTGAACAAAATCCATGTTGGAGCCATACAGGATACTGGTGCTCCAGGGAACATTATATCCTTGCGGCTGGTCAAGAAGCTAAAACTGGCACCGGAGCTAGCTTACCATGAAGAGTTTGATACTACTGGGCCAAAGACCACTAGAGCAAAAGGAGCTTACTTTTCTCACCCTCTCTGCTTTGGAAAACTAATGGTCATTGCTCTGGCCATAGTTCTGGAGAATAACAGCTATGCCATCCCTATTGGAACTAGCATTATGGTTCAGTATGGCACTGTAACCAACCATGGAGACCATACATTTGGGATCTTGAGTCACTCAATTCCCATGTTCTACCATAATGATTGCCCTTTGGACCTGCCCCTACACCGGTTGCACTACATCAACCTGGAGTATGTAGATGAAGAACTGCCAATTACTTATACACTGTGCAGTAAGAAGGCTAAGGTGCACCCTCTCTTGATGGGAGAAGCCAAGGGTATTCCTGTGTATGTGTCTTCCACAGTGTTCATACCACCAGGATCACAAGTAATTCATAATACTGGACAATCACTTGCACTTCTCACTGGTACCCATGGGGAAATTTTTGGCATCCCCAACACATCTTGGTTGGAGCCATGGTAGCACCAGGAATCATCATGCCTAGTGATCAGGAAATCTTGGTATTACTGGATAACATTATTCAAGAACCAATGACTTTCTCCAAGTATCAATTTCTGGGCCACATACGTTTAGAAGAACATGGCAACCTACAGGAATCTTCCCCCTTTGTGGACTTCTCAGAGTTGGTCCTACCCTGTGAGCAGCCAAAATTTATATCAGTTATCAGCTGTGAATCACTATCAGGCCTCTCCAAAGAGCAAAAGGACCTAGCTATGGATCTCTTTGCTTAATACAGGAATTTTTCTGCTAAAGATGACTATGACCTTGGGAAGGTAGTAGACGTAGCGCATCACATTGATACTCAGGATAGCCCCCCAATTTACTCTAGACCAATTTGGCTTAGCCAATTTTTTAAAAAAACAAATTCTTTTATTTTGAAGTGGTTGAGGTTAAAAATGGGGGATGCCACAAGTGCTTGCCCTACTGTCTAACTTGGCTTAGCCAAGCTAACCATGCTGTGGACAACAAAGAGCTCCAGAAACTACTAGTTACTGGACTCCTGGTTCCCAGCAAGAGCCCTTAGGCTGCCCTCTGCTGATTTTCAAGAAGAAGGATGGTAGTAATCAAGTGGTGATTGACTACCGCCGTCTGAATTCAATCACCAAGAAGGACTCCTACCCACTTCCTTGCATTGATAATACACTGGATCAACTGGGAGGTGCCAAGTTCTTTAGTGCAATGGAACTTTTCAGTGGGTATTGGCAATTTGATCTGCCTCCTGCTGACCAAGAGAAATGCACCATAATTACCAACCAAGGGCTTTTCCAACCCACAAGGATGCCCCAAGGCCTATCTGATGTGCTGGCCACCTTCCAGAGAGCCATGGGTGCAGTGATGGGAGATCTCAAGATCTCCTGCATTCTAGTATACCTCAATGACATCAATGTCTTCTCTTGCACCTTTACCAAACACTTGGCTCATCTGGAGGAGGTTTTCAAGCAGCACTTAGCTGCTAATCTAAAGCTGAAGCCACGCAAATGCAACCTCTTCAAGGAGCACCTAGAATTCTTGGGTTATATCATCAGTTGCAATGGACTCCGCCCTGTCCCTCTCAAGGTTGAGGCCATTGAAAAGATGCAGGTACCCTCTAGTAAAAGGGATTTCCAAGTCTTTCTGGGGATGATAGGTTACTATTGCCGCGTTATCCCCAATATTACCACACTGGGGAATGCACTCTTCTAACTACTTTGCGCCAATGTAAACTTATTCTGGAGCCTGATGTGCCAGACTGCATTTGAGGCCCTAAAGAAGACTCTCACTGCTGCATCTGTGTTGGCCTACCCAGACCTTTCCAGACCCTTTGTGGTTCACACTGATGCCAGCTTGACAGCCATTGGTGGTATGCTTTCTAAGCTGGACGCTGATGGATTAGAACATCCAGTGGGTTACTGCTCTTGCACCCTCAATGTCCATAAGAGGAACTACACGGTCACAGAATGTGAGTGCTTGGCAGTGATTTACTCCTACCAACAATTCAGGGTGTACCTCCATGGAGTACACTTCACAGTTGTCACAGACCATGCTTCCTTGCAATGGCTGAAGACACTGAAGGATCCCAAAAGTTGACTAGCATGTTGGGCCATCAAGCTACAGGCATATGACTACAAAATCATTCACTGAGCTGGCGCAATCCATCAAAATTCTGACTGCCTCTCCTATCTGCCTACTGTTGCCTTAGTCTCCCCCATGACTGACATTCTATATCATAAACTTACATAGGACCCTTTTTTGTGGGGAGAGGAGCCAGTAGAAATACAGAAGGCCCTCAAGAAGCTAGCTATTGATACCAAAGTCTTTAAGGGAAAGCCTCTAAAGCTTTGCAGGGATTCCTGGCTTCTGTATATACATCCATCTCTGTGTATGGACTCAGTGGTAGCTGCACACAAGAATACTGGCCACGGTGGTATTCAGAATACACTATCAATGCTACAACAACATTGCTTCTGGGAAGGAATTCATACAGATATGGTGGAGACTTTAGCCTCTTACCACAACTGTAACATCAAGCGCCCTAAGGTAGCCAAGTTCCAGCACAGACTAGTCCAACTGGGGTTTGCCTTTCATACAGTGGCTATTGATGTAGTAGGTCCCTTGCCAGTCACCAACAGCAAGAACAAGTTCATTATTGTAGCTGTGGATTGCCTGATTAAATGGGTAGAGGTTAAGGCTATTTCTAATCAGTTTTCCTTGAACACTGCTATGTTCATACTGGAGAACAGAATATACAAGCACAATTGTCTCCAAGTACTGTTGACAGACAATGGCACCAACTCTACCAGCTATATGATTCCATGCCTGAATCAACTGATGAGAATACATGGTACACTATCTACTACCTATCACCCACAGACCAATGGTATGGTAGAACGCACAAATAGAGGTCTGGTACAAATACTACAGAAGCTTAGTCATCAACAAGAGACAGAATGGGATACCTTTCTGCCAGCTGCAACCTTTGCGTACAATATTGGCTATCATTGGGCAACAGGAAAGTCACCCTTCTAGCTACTCTACAGGCAACAACCAGGTCTACCACCCTTGCTATACTTATTGGTAAACCCTATCCTGGCATTATCCCCAGACGCCTACCTCAATAAGCTGGTACAGACGTTGATACGGCTACAATCTGAAGCCTACACGGTTAACCTTAACCACAAACTCCAAGACCTTGACTGAGCCATGGCCAAGCGTCCCCCTACAGTCCTACATTGTCAGAGATGAGATCTACTTCTTCAGCAACAGAGGTTATGGGCGAGAGTCTAAACTTGCCTCTCTCTGACAAGGTCCTGTTCAAGTCATCTAAAAAAACTGGCCCTGACTCATATACATTGAAGGAGCCAGTTTCTGGGCAATTGATTACTAGTGTGCATTCACAATATATGTATTCTGCTCCTAGTAGTCAATAGTAAGCCCCAATGAGGACAATAACCCAAAAAAAGAAAGCTTAATGAAAAAAATCCATGGGTTGTTGTCCAGTTTGCCAAAACTAAAGAATATATAAGAAAATGATATTGGAAGACCTTTATTGTTGAGATACCAGGACTTTCATATACTAGACCAATTAAAACAAGGCCTGAACTGTGGCCAAGTAACAAAGCTGGCTTCCAGAGGACCCACAAAGCATATTCCCAAGGATGGGACAATGAAGACCCACCAAGCGCTGCACATAATTGATTCCCACAGCCACAGGGAAGGAAACGCCAAGGAAGAGACAATCCTACAGAAGGGATTACCAGAGCACATACTCATCTGGAGTCTTCCCACCTAGACAGTAGTACACCCCAAGAATCCAGTCAAGGAAGGCAGCCATGCTGTATTCCTTAGTAACATCAATCTTGTTGGCGCCACAGAGCGTCAGGTTCCCAGTAAGGACCAAGGCAACCAGACGGTCTTCACTGACAGTATCCACCCCCTTCAGGGTAGCCTGGAACACACGACAAAGTCTTTGCTCAAAGTTGTCAGTAGCTACCCAACCTTCTACTTGAGGAACAGTATGTCCAGGCATGGCCCAAGCCCTGAACACTTCCTTGAGGATGGCCAACACAGTAGCCTTCTGAGTGGCCCCAAGTTGCTTACCACATAAAGCAAAACTCTGGAGATGACCCTCCAAGTACTCCTCCATATGTTGCGTGGTAAATTGCTATTGAATCAAATTTCCCTCCTCCAACTTGAGCTGAGTAAGGACTAGTGGCTGATGAAGAGCCAAGAACAAGGCTACCATTAAGGGATCAGTTCCCTCCAAAGACACAGTAGGAATTGTTTCCCACCAAAACTTGGTCAAAAAGCCCAAGTACTGGCTGTCCACGTTCACCATGGTTAATAGCTGGGCTAGAGTCTGCTCTCTCACAACTGGAGTCCTTTTGGCTTGAGCTGCCTTGGCTGGAGCCTGTTTCTTCTTAGCTATAACCACCCAAACAGTCTGTTTTTTGGGCTGTGGAGATCTTAAAGTTTAGGAATGAACCATACTTTTACCTGGGGTCCT
Organism: Entomophthora muscae; assembly: GCA_014839935.2. NCBI lineage: Eukaryota > Fungi > Entomophthoromycota > Entomophthoromycetes > Entomophthorales > Entomophthoraceae > Entomophthora > Entomophthora muscae. The sequence continues at coordinate 130,353 of QTSX02003757.1, forward strand.
GTAGACACTTTTAAACCATGTCATCTAATTCAGTGGCAGGAAATGTTGCAATGTGCTAGAATTTGATGTATTTGATGGACATTAAGTTCAAATTCAGATTCCAGAACGCAATTACACATAGGCAACTGCTCAACCAATCAATTGAGAACTAGTGGATTCAAGAGCATTCTGGATTCAACTCAAATCCTCTTGGTAATTTGGCAATTCAGGGGTTACACAAAGGGGCAAAAAAGGCCTTCAATTCCAGAATTAAAGCTCCTACTTGTTGCTTGAGTCCAGAAACCTAAATGGAAGTGATGACAACAATCTAATTTCTTGATCAATCCCTACTTCCAGGTGCAAAATCAATAGTCTATATTGATATTGATATTTTGATTATGGTATTGATGTCAATCCTGGCCTAATTCTCTGACCTCCCATCCCACCAATTTCCCCTCTACCAATTTCCCATCTCCCTATTTATACTTGGTTTCAATATGAAATAAACATAAGTTTTTAACCCTATATATTGTTCACTCTATTTTGGTTTTACTACCTTGCATTCAGGTATAGTAATTGAACAGTTACCAGGGCTAATTCTTGTTAGCTATATCCAACAGTCACAACATACAACAGACAAGAAGTAGTCACATTTTGACAGTTTGACAATGATTTAGTTTTCTTGGAGGGTGGGGAGGACCAGGCAGGCATCTTCCTAGTGTTGTTTTAAAGTTGGGCTGTAGATGATTATGCTGCCTAGGTAGATGTTTTGCATTTTCCGATGTGTTCCTTGAAAAACTTGTTCATGAAGGTCATAAAGGTGTTGGGGGCGTTTGTCATACCAAAATTAAGGACAACATATTTGAAGGACCTGTACTTGGTTCTAAATGCAGTCTTTGGGATGTCCTCAGGCTTTACGCAAATTTGGTGATAGCCTGCTGTTAAATTAATTTTTGTGAAGATTTGGGACCCCCCAGGGCGTCAAAAAAGTCATTTATCAGGGACAGGGGATATGTGTTCTTAATTGTGACCTCATTGAGTGCTCTGTAGTCTGTGACAAGGCGGAGTCCTCTGTCTTTCTTTACTATAAAGAAAACAGCAGCACCAAAAGGTAATTTTGAAGGTCAGATTAGACCTTTCTCAAGTGCTTTTTCCAGATAGGCTTTCAGGGCATTGTCTTATTAGGGTGTGAGGCAATAAATTGGGCATGATTTTGGCACACTTTCTTTAAGGTCAATCTTGTTTTATATACCGTAGTTGGGTGGTAAGCCTAGTAAGGCTTCCTGGAACACAGAGGTGAACTCACTGACTAGTTGTTCTTGGATATAGTCCTTCTAATGTGTGGTTTCTGTATTTTTGAAATGGATAACCTCTTACGTGCAGGTGTTCTAATTGATTTTGCTAGGATCAGTTTCCTCTTCTGTTTTGATGATTTTTATCAACATGTGGTTTCTCATAAGTGTGTCAAGATGAGTTGGGTAAATATGGTGATGTACTTTGCCTCTTTGAATGGTGAGGGTAGCACTATTTTAGTCAATATGAGGTTTGGTTTTTCTCATCCAATCTAAGCCAAGTATAACATTGTATTTGGGGATTGGTATTATAGGGCCACTAAGTGTAGTCTGCATGTCTTTGATTTGGGCACAGAAAGGTTTTGCTTCCTTGGTGACTGGTCTGCTTCTGTTATCTGCCATGACAACTCTCTTGATGTTGCTTTGGATTGTGAGTAGTTTCATGAGGTTGTCAAATTTCTCATCAACAAGGGATTGATCTGCTCCAGTGTCAAATAGTGTTGTGCCTTAGTATCTGAAAAAACAGAAAGGGTAAGTGAGGAGTTTATTTCCAGTTTGGGCAACAAATAGTAGAGGATCACTGGAGGGTACTTGGATCATGGTAATTGAATCCACATCTTGGTTGCTGTACAAGTCTTGTGAATTGGGGAAGGGTGGCTTGCCTGAGCACTCCACTGAGCTTTTCCCTCCTTGTTGGTATCTTCAGTGCTTGCCTGGTTAGCTTGTGCAGTGTGATTCCCATTTTGAGGATGGGTGTTGTTGGCTTGGTTGTTTTGCTTATTAGTTTGAGGATCCTTTCTTGCTGTGGGGCTCTCCTTCCCTTTATTTGCTGCATTTAGATTGTCAGATTTTTGAGCTGTGTGTTTTCTTTCCAAGAACACATCCTCAAGGTTCTTGCAGCAGGTCATGTCAAACTGGCGTCTAATGTGTGTGGGGAGGCTATTGTAAAAATCTAGTAATGGTCTAGGCTTGACAAAGTTTCTGGTATTGGGAGCTCAGTCACATAAGTCTTCATACACTGCAATGTAATCCTCAATTGTTCCTGTCATTTTAAAGGTTCTGAGTTCTGTCATTATCATCACGTCAGAGCCTTTCATGGCAATTTTTTGAGGAACACAGCTTTGAACACCTCTCAGTTTTCTTTCTGATTGGGGTGTTTTTCTAGCCATTCACTTACAAAATGTGAGGCAGCCCCAGTGACACAAAGGGAAATCTCACTGACCCAGAGTATGCAAGGGTAGCCCACTTGTGTAAACTTGCTTTGGGTGCTGTTGATCCAGAGGGTGGCGTTTTCCCAGCGTAACCCTGTGAAAGCCCCAATTTCTGCTGAGTGTAGGCGTTGAAAGACAATACTGGGTATCTTGGGCACCTGCGGGCTTGCAGAAGTTGTAGACGGGTTCAAGAGTTTACAGGCAAGGAGAAGGTTGTACTGTTTGATGGGGACAAGGACATTGTTGAATATTTTAAAGCCTGTGGGGACGTCTTGTCCCTCTTTGTAGTCTCTCTAACCTGCAGGGAGACCATTTGTTGGATCCTTTTCTTAGGAGGAAGTTTTCCTTAAAGTTGCGTAGGTGTGGATAACCTACCTGTGCTACCACTGTTGTGTATATACTTCTTGGAAGTATAATAAACAAGATAAAGGGGAAAATTAAGAAGGGAATGTCACTTTATTGGATATGAATATAGGATAATATATAGTATCACAGAAAGCCACATACTGTCCATATATGTTATGATGGTCATGGGGCTTATCTTAGTAATGTTCTTCTTAAGTCATGAGGCTTATTCAAGTTGTGTTCCGCTTAGGATCTGGATTGTGTGATCCCTGTAATAGATGATCAAATGATAGTGGTGCCACCAACTTAATGATTAGTTGGTGAGCCATTTGGTGACTCATTTGGTGAACTACTTGGGGCGTTAATTCCCTGAGAGGGAGTAATCAAAGATTTTGCAACAATATTCATATTTAATTTTATTATTTTCTTTAAAAACTAATGCAAACCCTAATAATGAGATAGTTTTTTAAAATAAAAACAATTATTGGTCTCAATTGGACCACTTCCAACCTTTATGTTTTCTTTTTTAATCTATCACTACAACACAAGACTCATCATCTAATTCATTAATATCTTTTTTATATTCCCTATTTTGATGAACTTAAAAGTCTTGGTGCTGATTAAAAGTCTTTAAGTCATTGTCTATAGATTCTGGTAATGTTAAGTTTTTACTTTCACATTATTCCTTCTTTTTTCTAGTGAATTTTTAAATTACAAATATTGCGCATATTGGTTTGTTTTTTACTTTTATTATATTTTTAGGGATTAATTTATAGTAAATATAAATTGAAACTGAAATTTCATTTTTTATTTTCATATTTTATATATTTATTTTTTTGTTTTTAGTAAAGAGTATTTAATTTCAGTTGAGTAAACACTCATTTCTTTTTCAATATCTTTATAAAAAATTCCAGGCACTTTTTTGTAAACTGGCTTGTCTCAAAAAAGATTTACTGATATTTTAAATTATTTCTTTTTTTAAAGAATAGTTACTATTTTTTTGGCTTTTTTTGTTTAAGCTTACATTTTTATTTTTATTTATTTTTCTTGAGTATTCAAACTCAATTTTTGTTATATTAAACCCCATATCATTAAGCTCTTTTAAAGAGTAACTGGAAGTAACCAGAGATCACAAGGCTGGGAGATGCTTTTGGGGAGAAGATTCCAGGAGATCCTTTAAGTTTTTAATGAACACATTGCTTTTTTGATTTTGAATAGTTGGAAGGAACTGAGATCTCCCAAATTCAGTCTGAGTAAGGAAGTGCTTAATGAAAGTATCAAGTTTATCACTAGCAATAAAGAGGAATGCCTTTTTTAACATTGCAATTATTTCTCTTTTTGTTGAAGCTCCCAAGGGGAAAAGGGTAGCATGGCAGAAGTAAATTTAACTGAAGACATGTTTCGGGGCCCAGAAAGCCCTAGATAATCAGCTGGCCTTCCAAGAGGCAAAAAACCTTACAGCTTGGGAATCCCTACCAAGTATCTCCCAGAGAAAGAAAACCCCCTCTTGACTAACAAGTGGCCTGGGATTTGAGAGGCACACAAGCCTCAAATCCCTGGCTTTGATTCTATTATCAAATTTGGGCCTCTCAACTATCAGGAAATGGTACATCAGGAGCACAATTGTTTGATTGTGTGATTGGGCGCTCAATCACTTGCAGGATCTATAAATAACTGTGGTGCCTCAGCATGCTGCAGTTCAAGAAAGATTCATGTTATACCAACTAATGAGCACCCATCTCCTGGCCCAATTATGCAAATTCCAGTGAAAATTGTAAGTTTAACTGCAATTGATGCCATCAGTTCTCTGGTGGCACTAAAAGCCTCAAAATTATCACTAAGTATAAATAGTGAGGAGGAGAAGCCCTCCTCACTGTTGACATCTTAATAAAGCGTCTTTATGCTCAGGATTCCTTTTTTCTTGTAAGATCTATCTACTTTTGCACCAATATAACTATTCTTTTTGTATTTATTTTTATCTCCACTACACTTTACAACCTCACATATTTGCTCCTCCTGGCCACCAAGAGTGATCATTTTTCCCTCCATGCTGGAGATTATTCTACTCCCCCCTGCTAACTGTGCCTCCTGCCCAGGACTTCAGTAAGTTGTGTTTTGTCTATATCACAGTATTGGGGCTGGCCAACCAGGTCATGCCCCATACTGAGAGTTGGTGTTCCTAGATACTGCAATCAACTATCTGGTCAGAACCATGCCTATTGTGTACTTGGCTTTCCAGGCCCGGCCCACCTCCTCTGCGGGAGCCCAGTCAGACTCTGGTATGAGCCATGACAGTATGCCAACCATATCAAACCTAGTAACCCTGGGCCCCTATTCTTCTTTGATTGTAGGGGCATCTTGTATGCTTTTATTTTTGACCTCAGCTTACCACATAAGATAGTATATGTCCAAGAAACAAGAAACAAATAAAAGCCAAGAATAAATTATTGCCAAGCCATCCCAGGTCCATACTGTGACCATCTCCACCTCAAACCAAAATACTGCTGCCCCTACAACCTTTCCTGACCTGCCAAAAATGAACTTGGCTGGTTTCAGAAAAGGAATAATCAGGATCAATGCCCTGTTCTGTGCCCACCCCAAGAGCTTCAGAGACAACGCTCAGAAGGCTATGATGGTAGCCGCCTGACTGAAGGATGACTCCAGAGAAACCTTCTTGACCATCCTAGAGGAAGACCTAGACCTCATACTCTCCTACGACCAATTCCTGGAGAAAATGAACTCTGCAACAACCCCCGCTGGGGCCAAGATCTAAGCCTACATGGAGCTCATCCACCTGAACCAAGGAAGGGACAACCTGGAGACCTACATAGAACAATTACTATACCTGGCAGAGGCCGCCAAGATCCCTGGTAACATATCAGGCCTGCATTTCAGAAACGGTCTGAACCCACACCACACCAGCCTAATGAGACACCAACAATGCAACCTCCTCAAAGACAAGCTCCTGGCAATTTCCAGTGGCATGGACTTCAGCCAACCACAAAAATATCACGCTGGGCAACCCCAGAACAACCAAATCCCTGATGCAAGTAGGCCCTGTTTGTGTCAGGGACCCACTTGGTAGGGAAAAGGTTCCCTAGCTGGTGGGCCAAAGCCCCTAAATTTAATCCTGCTATTATCAAGCCAATAGGAACTGTGACCATTGTGAGGTGTCCTAGGTGTCCTAGATAAGCAAATATTCCAAACATAGAACTGAAACAACCAATTAGATAGTAACACATCAAGTACATCAAGAGATAAAAGGAGGCGTAAGGTCTAACCAGAGCAGGTTTAGTAGGAGATGGAGTAAAAGAACAACCATATAGAAATTTACGTCCCCAATGGCCGGAAGGGTATTTGAACCATCCATGAGCAAGGGATTCCTTTTGATGGGCGTCATCTGGAGAAGAGTTGTACCAGTCAGCTGTAGGTGTTGGGTTTTCCAAGGTTGATACCACTGACAAGAAGTGAGCTAGAAACCAGGATAGGAATAGAATTCCTCTCATGGCTTCAAAAATATGTTTATCAGAAAGTGAAGGAGTAGCAGGTGTAGGATAAATCTTTATTGTTGGAACAACTAAGTTTGATAAAGTTTAAACACTTAAATAGCCTCAAAAATAGAGGCTGGGCAATTTAAGTGGATACTGGGGGAGATGAGAGGAATTTACCAATGATTTTCAAGAATATCATGGTTAAAATTAATACCTGTGTTAAATGGGCATTAATTTTGGACTGGAGACTTAATATAAACATAGTTTTAAAGGGAACAGAAGCAAGACAAGCCACAAGATCCTGGTAATTAAAGCAGTGCTTATAGTGAATATCAAACAATCTTAGGAGCGGAGCCTCAGTTTCATCTTCTAATATTGGATCTGAGAGCGTCAAGATAGCCTCAGGCAGCTAATCAGCGGCTGAGCGGTAAGTGACGTTAGCACTTAACTTACTAACCTTTTTGAAATGGGTTTGAAGAGAAAAAGCAAAATTTGATTGAATCAAATAATCATAGATAGGTAAAGTAAACTCCATAATTGATTTTTGACTAACAATAGGTGTGTTAAGGAGGTTCTGGGTTTGATTCTTATTAAAACAAGGAATGGCAAACCAACTGGTGTCTGTAACTTGGTGTCTGTGCTGTTGTTTCTTTGTTGTTCTCTCCTTGTTGTCAATAAAATGAAAGGAGTCAGGGAAGAAATCCCTGACAGTTTGAACATGACCCCCAAAGAGTACCAATGACACGTCAGAAGTGGACTATGCTTTTATTGCCACCAGAGTGGCCACTTTTCCAAAGATTGCATTAGCCGCTCCAACAGAACCCAAGGAGCCATCATTTCAGGAATAAACAATGCTTCCCAGTCTTATCCTATCATTGATGCTACTTTGCGTTATTATGACCATGAGGTAGCACTGTAGCCCTTCTAGACAGTGGGGCAATCCTCAACTACATGGAATGTAGTCTAGCTGAGAAACTGTGTGTATCAATCCAGGGAAACTCCCAGCTGGTAACCTTGGGTAAAAAGACAACAGACCTGTCTCACAAATGCAAAGAGTCTGTCTCCCTGAAGCTAAATGGGAAACTTGTGCCCACCAGATTCCACGTCATGGAGAAGCTTCCCAAACCTGTAGTGATAGGGTTTGAATGGTGGGTTGACCACCAATTGAACTTGGACTATAAGAACCATCAGGTAACTGTCACTCATGAGAGCCAAACCTTAGAGGTTCCCTTCTTGAACCCTCAGTAGACTCCTGAGCTAAAGAACATCACCATGGAATCCTGCACAGCTGAGATCCCAAAATGTTTGAAGCCTTGGGAGTCTGTCTTCTCAGAAGAAGAAGCCACTGCTTTGCCTAAACACAGCCAGTTTGGCAACAGCGCCCATGTCAATACTAAAAATGTTGACAGTGGCCATGTCAACACTTTGTTGACATAGCCACTGTCAACTCAAAACTCTAAATCTCATATTTTTTGCTAGTTGTGCTAGCTTAATTCCTTTTTTAAAGCATTCAGGGGTGCAAACCCAGAAAACACAACAAAACTGTGGCCATTTTGACACAATTTAATATTAAGCTTGATCAAAAACTTGATTTAACCAGATTTTTCCTTTACATTTACTAATAAAAATTAATTTTTTTATTTGTTTTCACAATGTAAAAGTGTCAACGTTGACCCTTTTTAAGCATAACTTATTTTTAATAACAAAACTGAAACATCTACAAAAAAGAAATTAAGTGTACATTTAAAAATATTTTTTATTAAATCAATATATAGAAAAAGACATTGCACATACAGTAGATTGTTGAAATGTTCATGTTATAAATATATATGTGGCACTTATTTCAGCTTTAATATCATACATGGATTGGTGGCTAACAGGGATCCAATAATTTAAGCATGAGTTACTATGTAATTTAAAATAGAATTTATTATTGAAAATAATGTCAACACTCAGAAATGTTGTCTATTTGCTTGTGATCATCTGCTGGGTGGAGTTAAGCAAATTAGAGTGGCGCAATTAAGCTTAAATCAATATGCCACTTCATATAAAGAATGTTGCAAGTGACGTTGTCGACACTTTACCCTTTTTATTACTGAAAACAACTTATTAACAACTTCTTATATATGCAATAGTAAAATATCATATTAACACTACCCAAATATTATTTTTAATAAAAGAATAAAGAACTTTGATACTTTTTTTACTTATTTTCATATGTTTTTTTTAATTTTACTATGTGAACAAAAACACACAGAAAACAGCTAATATTTGCTAGCCTGCATAAATTTAATTAAGCGTGCTATGAAAAAACATAGTAAATTTTCAAAAAAAATGTTGAGAGTGACAATGTTGTCAAAAACAATGTCTACAATTTTTCTAATTGACAGTGAGAATTCAGCTTTTTTTACTAATTGTCACTTATAATGTCAACGTTTTTCATTTCTCACATATAAAACTTTATGTTTTACATAATGAAATCATCTGATTTTTTGATATGTTGTATTTTTAACTTTCCTCTTTGATATTTTTTAATTTTTAAAATAAAATATTTTTATAAAGCTAATACTTTCACATAAATCTCTTAACTTTTAACTTGTTATTTATAACTTTAATAAAATAAAAAATACAAGTATTTTTTACCTTTTAAATGCCAAGAAAAGCCATATAAAGTTTCCTTTTTATATATTATGTGTTTAAGTTGTTTTATTTGTTTTTTAAATACATTGCTTTATTTTAAACCCTTTTACCTATTATTTTAGGACAAGAACACCTCTAAGCAGCCCAAAGGAACCAAGCGTCCCTCTAAGTCCACCAAATCTACCAAGAAGAAGCCTGTCTCATCAAAGAAGACCACTCCCAAGCCCTCTCCTGAGCCCTCTCCTGAGAAGAGCCCCGCTCACTCCACTGGGGGAGAGGAAACTGATGGTTCCCTCACGGATCACAGTTTCTACAACTTGGCTTCAGATGAGGAGCCAACCAAGAAGAAGCGCACAGCCCAAAAGTCCCCACCCAAAGATAAGCCTCCTGCACATGAGGAGCGCCACAACAAGCCCCCTTCTGCTTCCCCACCACCACTAAACTCCCCCCTTCCAGTTCATCAGGGGATGATTCAAAGCCCGGCCCCAATTACTTCCCTGGCTTTTGCCATGCTCCTGCTGGCTCTTGGGACCCTCTTGTGGTCCACAACATTTTATATGTTGATTGGAAGTTTAAGGTTCCTTCCTCCTTGCCCAAGTACTTTCCCATTATGAGTATGAAGGTTGGGCTGGCCATGATGGCCAATGGGTACATCTTTTCCTCCAACAATGCCAAATGGGCTTCAAGAGCTGGCACTATACCTGTGAGGACTGCTCCTGCCCAGTGCGGCTCAATAATGAGTGCTGGGACTTTCTACAGACCATCAAGGGTGAACACACTTGTGTGATGTCTAACACAACCATTGCACACCTTCTCAAATGGTATATGGTGTAAGCCATTCCCATCTCAAAGGACCTTTCCTTGACCCAGCTGGCTGTGCTTGTGTACAAGTACCTCTCCCCCACTAACCTCAAGAGGGTACCAAACCATACACAGTTGGTCAATTTTGTGAGTGATGGGCGCCAAGCCTCAAACCCTCTGGCCAAGAGCGCCACCACCATTGAAGACCTGGTCCTCACAGATGCTCTCAAAAAAACTGATGATGGTGATATTTTCCTGCTCCATGACAATGGGCAGAAAATGGTGGATAGGATTATAGTCTATGCCACAACCCAAAACCTGGAGCAGCTTAATACTGCTACCACCTGGCTGTGCAACGGCACATTTGCTACTTTCCCCTCTCTCTTTAAGAAGCTTTGGGTACTGCATGGGCAGTTCAACGCCCAGGTCATTCCTACTGTGTTCTTCCTTCTTCCTGGTGCCAAAACAGAAGTCTACACCAGAGCATTTAAAATTGTCTTGGATGCTTTGAGCTCCTTTCCTACCAACCAGCTCCCCCTCCCACTCACACCACCAAAGCAAACCCTTCCTCCACCAAGAAAGATGAGTCCACCATAGCCACAGAGCAGCTAGCTCATGTGCGCTCACTTGGGCTGAAGTTGATCATAAGGGACTTCAAGCAAGCTCAGTTCAGAGCCTTTGAGGCCACCTTCAATGGAGAAGTTTAGGGCTGCTTCTTCCATTTTAGGCAGACCCTCATCAAGAATCTCAAGAGCGAGAAGGAGCTTTTTGACAAGTATTTTAATGATGGTAAAGGGAAGTACTGCTTTGCCATAACCCAGTTTGCTGATTTGGCTTTTGTGCGGTCAGAGCATACTGGGCTTGGCTTTGAGGCCCTCCTGAAGGATGCTTACGTGAAGAAGCACTCCACCATTTTCAAGGGTTACCTTGAGTACTTTGAAAATCAATGGGTAGGCAAGAAGGTGACCACCTGGAGAGGAAAGAGTGAGGCCACTGCCCCTTGGAATTTCCAGGGCGCCTGCCTCAAGGGGGAGATGAAGACCACCTCCAGCCTTGAGGTTTGGCACAAGCACTTGAAGACAAAGTTTGGGTCCAACCCCAAATACAACAAGTTTTTTGCCAAGCTACAGGAGGAGCAGGCCAGAAATGTCTCCAAGTTTTTTGGCCTAGCCAACCAGGTGGCCCCCAAGAAAAAGAAGAGTAAGATCAGGAGTACCAGGAGGCAGTGCAAAAGGTGGTGAAGAAGAAGTATAAGGTGGCAGAAATCAAAAAATACCTTGAAGATGTTGCAACTGCTCATGCTGGTGGCTTTAATTAGCCAAATAAACTTTGCTTTGCCTGGATTGATTTTAATTTTGGATTTTTATGTTTTTATTTATTTTTTTATATTAAATATCTTTTTATTTATAAATGGTAAGTTTCAGATACAGTTTCAATGTGGTTTTGTAAGAAATATCTTATATTATGTTAATTTATCTTTAAGGCATGAGATTTTTTCAGTTGTGCTTATATAAAGTATAATAAATTTAGATTATAGTTTTCTTATATTTTTAGTTATTATGATATATAAAATATCTTTCTTTTTGGTTCATTAGAATTTTAATTTTTATGGGAATAAAAAATAATTTTATAATAAAGAGTGTAAATTACATAGTAAATTGAAAAATAGTTGCTTATATCTCCACATTCTTATTACTTATGGTAATTTTTTATTGCATTTTAAACTCTCTGGGATCATTTTAGCATAATAATAAATTTTAAAAAAATATATTAAAAATGTTCAGGGTAAACTGTGCTGTTACTTAAAAAAGTGTCAACATCCATTAGATAACATTATGTAAAACCAGATTTGCACTTTACTATAGTGTTGACATTAAAAGTGTCAACATGGGCGCTGTTGCTGCCAGTTTGACCACGCTATTGACCTCCTCCCCAAAACCCAACCTAAGCATGGACCTGTCTACAGTTGTAACATGAAGGAACAAGCCACCTTAAGAGAGTACTTGGCCAAGATGTTGAAGAAGAAAAATATACACATCTCCAAATCTCCTTGTTCATCCCTCCTACTGTTTTTTAAAAAGAAGGATGGCTACCTATGTCCTTGTGTCAATTATCAGGACCTAAACAGCATCAATGTGAAAAACAGATACCCTGTACCCAATGCTGGAGACCTCTCAGACCAAATTTCAGGAGGCAACATCTTCTCAAAGGTTTATTTGAGGGATGCCTTTAACCAGATCAGGGTCAGGCCTGGCAACAAATGTAAGACTTCCTTCAAGACTAGAAAAGGCCTCTACAAATACCTGGTTATGCCGTTTGGGTTGTACAACGCGCCCAGCACCTTTAAAACTATGGTGTACATGGTCTTGTGAGGACTCAAGGATCAGTGTTGTGTAGCCTACTTAGATGACATCCTCATCTACAGTTGCACCCCTGAGGAACATGTTGAACACCTTCAAGCAGTCCTACAACGCTTCAAGGAACATGGACTCTTTGTCAAACTCCAGAAATGTAAGTTTTTTCAAGAAGAAGTAGAGTTCCTGGAGTACAATGTACTGAAAGGAGGACTTTCTATGACACCCAACAAAATAGAAGCCATGACACCATGGCCTGAACCTAAGAACCACAAGGAAGTCAGAGGTTTCCTAGGCCTGGCAAACTTCTTCCAGGAATTTATCCAAAATTTTTCTTCAATCTGCTTGCCTTTGACCGCCTCACCTCTGAGAAACACCCCTTTTTGTGGGATGACACCACCAGGTCTGCCTTTGTTATTGCCCCTATCTTGGCAATGCCAGTTTACAATAAGCCCTTCATTGTGGAAACAGATGCCTCTGACTTTGCATTGGGGGGTGTTGCTTCAGGAGGGGCATGAAGTAAGCTGCATCCTGTAGCTTACTACTTGAGGAAGTTCACTCTGCCTGAGTTGAACTACCCCATCTTCAACAAAGAGATGCTTACTATCATCAAGTCCTTGATTTGTTGGAGAAGATACTTGTGTGATGCCAACCACCCAGTGAGAACTATGATCAATCACAAGAACCTGACATACTTTTTCAAACCGTGATAACTGAATCATTGCCAAGCTAGATGGGTCCTATTCCTAGCAGATTACAACTTATCAATCAGCTACAAACCTGGCAAGATCAACACTGTACCTGATGCCCTAAGCTGAAGAGCAGACCTTTTTCCTATCACCAAAGATATTGAGGAATTCAGCACTAAATCTTTGCTCTCTCCAAACATGATTGAGCAAATTCTCCTATTCCTGGGACTAGCAGCAGAAGAGAAGAAATCCAACTAGCTCAGAATGTAGACCAGCACTTCATCTCCATCATAGAAGACTTAAAGAAAGATATCAACTGTTGATACTTCCAAATAGATTACTCCTTATATGAAACTCCCTATAGCTACACAGACGTACCTATGTACCAGAAGGTCCACTGCGCTTAGAGATACTGAAGGAATACCACAACTCTCCCATGTCAGGACACCCTGAGCGTACAAAGACTCTCAAAGGGATCCAGAGAACCTACATATGGCCCAGGATGAAGCCAGAAATTGAAGGATACCTCAGTGGTTGCGAGACATGTGGATGTACCAAGCCTAAGCAAGGAAAGCCAGAAAGATTACTACAACCCCTTTAGATTGCAGAAGGTCATTGGAAGTCAGTATCCATGGAATATATTGTGGAGATACCTAATTCCAAAGAATTCAATGCCATCCTTGCAATTGTCAGTTGTTTCACCAAAATGGCTCACTTCATTCCAACAATAAACAAAGTAACTGCAAAGGAAGCAGCCACCTCATTCCAGAACTGAGTATTCATGAACCACAGACTCCCATGAGAAGTGGTCTCAGAAAGAGGCCCACAATTCACCTCCAATTTTTGGCCCAAATCCTAAAGGACTTGGGAATAAAAAGGTTGTTGTCTACTGCATATCACCCCCATAGCAACGGACAGACTGGGAAATTAAACCAGGTCCTCAAGCAGTACCTACAATGCTATGTTAGCTTGGAACAGAACAATTGGGTAACACACCTACCAATGGCTCAGTTTGTGTACAACAACCAAGACCACAGCTCCACCGGTATGTCCCCTTTCAAAGCTAACTACAGATTAACCCCACATGGGATGCCCCCAGAGGAAGCCAAAAACCCAGAAGGACAAGACTGGGTCAGCAACATCCATGTGTGCCAAGAAGAATGTGCCCAGAACCTGAGAAGAGCAGTATAAGTATACAAGGACTTTGCTAACAAGAAACAAATCCCTGGCCCCCCAATTGAAGTAGAAGACCTTGTGTACCACAGCGCAAAGAACATCAAGACCACCACCCCTTGTGCTAGCTTGAGCCCCCAACAAACAGGTTCTTACAGGGCCTTACAACACATTGGTACTGTAGCCTACCAACTAGAACTGCCCCGGATGGAAGATTCACAATGTATTCACTGCTCCCTGTTATCAAAGAATAAAGGACCTTCTCTCCTGCACCAGATAGGGAGAACAGCTCCCCACCCATCAAAGTAGGAAGCTTCATAGAACACAAGATCAAAGCCATCCTGAGACACAAACTCTGATACCAAAAACCCCATTTCCTGATCAAATGGAAAGAGTACCCCAATGAAGAGAATACTTGGAAACCAGAACCCAACCTTGAGAACGCTGCTACTCTGTTGAAGGAATACAAATCTTGGAATAAAGATTTTTACTCTGCAAGCTTGACTATGGTAGGGGATGATGTCAGGGCCCAGAAAGCCCTGGACAATCAGCTGGCCTTCCAAGAGGCAAAAAACCTTACAGCTTGGGAATCTCTACCAAGTATCTCCCAGAGCAAGAAAACCCCCTTTTGACTAACAAATGGCCTGGGATTTGAGAGGCACACAAGCCTCAAATCCCTGGCTTTGATTCTATTATCAAATTTGGGCCTCTCAACTATCAGGAAATGGTACATAAGGAGCACAATTGTTTGATTGTGTGATTGTGCGCTCAATCACTTGCAGGATCTATAAATAACTGTGGCGCCTCAGCATGCTGCAGTTCAAGAAAGATTCATGTTATACCAACTAATGAGCACCCATCTCCTGGCCCAAGTATGCAAATTCCAGTGAAAATTGTAAGTTTAACTGCAATTGATGCCATCAGTTCTCTGGTGGCACTAAAAGCCTCAAAATTACCACTAAGTATAAATAGTGAGGAGGAGAAGCCCTCCTCACTGTTGATATCTTAATAAAGCGTCTTTATGCTCAGGATTCCTTATTTTCTTGTAAGATCTATCTACTTTTGCACCAATATAGCTATTCTTTTTGTATTTATTTTTATCTCCACTACACTTTACAACCTCATGTATTTGCTCCTCCTGGCCACCAAGAGTGATCATTTTGCCCTTCATGCTGGAGATTCTTCTACTTCCCCTGCTAACTATGCCTCCTGCCCAGGACTTCAGTAAGTTGGATTTTGTCTATATCACAGTATTAGGGCTGGCCAACCAGGTTGTGCCCCATACTGAGTTGGTGTTCCTAGCTACTGCAGTCAACTATCTGGTCAGAACTGCGCCTATTGTGTACTTGGCTTTCCAGGCCCAGCGCACCTCCCCTGCGGGAGCCCAGCCGGACTCTGGTATGAGCCATGACAACATGGTAGTATTTTGAATCTGTAATTAGATCAGATCTCTTAAATGGGCCTTAATGATGAAGTAGTTCTGATCAGAGTGTGGTCTTTGAATGGGTCTTTTGGATTAGAAGCTTTGTGGTGTTTTAGTTCTTATAGATCAAGCTAAATGACACCATTCTGAAAGAAATGGTGTGATAGCTTTTAATATAGTTTGAACTTGAATTTATGTTTGTAGAATTAATTAAATACTCAGTTTTTATGCACAAGTGATTCATGTGGAGCAGCTAAGCATCATTGTTACATCATATCCTCTTTGTAATCAATGCAAATCAATTAAAATAATGTATTCACTTAATTGTAACACTTCTGCATATTTTTAAATAATAAAGTATTAAAGAATTCTATTTAAAATATGCTTAAATTGAGGTTCAAAGCTCACTTGAACCTTAAAACTAATCTAAACAGTGATAAAAAATGTCCTAACTTCAAACCACTGTAAAATCCTAAAGAATTTAGCCTTTTAAATAAAATAAAATGCAAAAATAAAGCTCTCAATCTTATCTTTAATTTTTTCAAATAACAAAGAGCTTTTTATATTAAAATAAGTATTTATCTGCTTTAAAGTGATCTACTTTATATCATTAGATAGAATAATATAATAAAATCTGGATTATACTCTTTTAAATTACTTTTGCTTTAATATTGAGTATAGTATACATATTAAATTTTTAAACCAATAGAAAGATAGGATTCTTAGCTTCATTCCGGTAGTTTGCAGTGTGAAAAAATATTAATTTTTCATTGAATTATTAATGTTTTAAATATAAAATATGTAATTAGTTACTTTTTCAAAATTGAACTGTGTTATGCTGCGACTTGAGCAGCATGTGTATTAGAAAATAGCCTAACCCCTAAAATAATCACCCATTTGAAAAATTTAAGAGAAAACAATTAGATATATTTACAAAATATGTGAGCTGGTATCTTGACATAGCCACAATTATAATGACCCAACTGTTTTAATCCCTGCATTTGCTATATTATAAGAGTTATGGAATGCAACCATGTATTTTTGTTTTACATTTATTATTTAATAAAATCAGCTTAACTGTTATGCTTATGAATTTGTGATAAATGCTATGTGAATACAATAAGATTGGACTGAGTGAGAGTTTTCTGCGAATTTTTGAAAGCTGTAATGAAAGTATATAATGAGTTACATTTTGTGATTGAATTTTAAATATTATATATTTACTTTTGCTACTTTTTGTAATGCAAAAGCAGTCCTGGATCTAATCTTTACCCTGGCGAGTCCCCAGCGAGGCTTTTTACTATGTTTTTGGCTGGAAGAACTTTCTGGATTTTACGTCCGATCATGGCCGACGACGCTATCAGTTGTGCCTATTGGATGGCTCGGCTCTTATGGGTGATGCTGCTGCAGGAGGGGTTGTTGGACACTTCGCTGTCTTGCGGCATCCCTACCTGCGGCAGTGTCGATATAAGTAAATAATATAGAAGGCGGATGTAAACTAATCTGTAGATATTATGGTAAGACATTTAAATTTCTACTTTAAAACTTAATGACATCCATTGGAGCTTAGAATGCTTTCATCAATTATGATTGGTCAATCCTGTTCATTTCTCCGCCAAGAAGATAAGATTAGCATCGACTAAGCAAGGTAAGCTTTAGTCAGATACAATACTAACTTTTTCATTTCTAAATAGTATAGATCATTTAGAACTCAAAAGGTAAGCTTCAAAACATGCACTATTCTAACTTTTTGAAGCGTAATTGATCAAAGATATTTAATGTAAGCATAATTTTAAAAGTTTTGAAGCTAATTTAAATTTAAAAAGGTAACTAGAAGTTAAAAGAAACTAATTCATTTAGAGATTCAAATCGAAGCTAATTTCAAGTAAGCATTTCATCATTAAGTTTAATAAACTACTAACTTTTTTTCTTTTTTGACAGAGCTTTGCCCCAAACTAGATCAAGGCTAGGTAAGCTTTTTTTACTAATTTAAATAACCTAGATTGAAAAACCAGATCTTTGCCCTGATTTGGACTTGGGTTGGTAAGGATTGTTTTGTTTCTCAAACCTTTTTAAATAAAGCTGCATTTAAGGTAACTATTTCCAAAAAAAACCACTATCATTCAAATCCTTTTAGATGGAAGGGTCTTCAGCAGATCTTGGTTGGTAAGTCTTTTTTTATCAAATTTGCAAATCTAGGTTAAAAAACCTGGAATTTAGCCCTGAAGCCAATCTTGGGCTGGGTAAGACATTTTTTGTGTAAACCACTAACCTTTATCTAAAAAAACCCCTATTTTGCCTGCTGCAGATCATGAGCAGGGCTTTAATTTGATCTATTGAGGTTAATAGTAAATTTAATTGATTCTAACAACCAGTTTTTTATAAAAGGTAATTTAAAAAAAACTAAAAGATACTAACCCATATAAACATATGT